>CAJQZJ010033237.1:462838-486305 GCA_907164525.1 Lophiomys imhausi | reverse complement strand
ACACACACACACACACACACACACACACACACACACACACACACACATGCACACACCAGTAACAAGTAAACTAAAAATTCAAGGTCATCCTTGGATACACTGCAAACATCTGCCTTCAATTTAAAACAAAACTTAAAAAGAAAAAAACTTCACTCAGAGGTTGTAGGTCTGGATAGAAGAGCCAAACTGACTTTAAAGAAGCATATAGCCAGGTCACGTGCTTAGGGAATTCAGCTGTGCCTTCTGGATCTACTAGACACCAAATTCTCACCTAAATTCACTTACAACAACAGGCAAGGGATGGAGGTCTAACACAACATGTACTAATCTTTGAATCACAACCAGTAAAGGTGGTCCTTTCTTCAGTAACTAAAACACATGGGGAAGAAATCAAGGTAGAGGTGGGAATTGATCCCCTTATGGCCAGTCACAGCAGCTTTGCCATGCTGCTTGGGAACAAGGGCAGAATGCTTTTGCCAGGAGACACAACAATGGCTCGATGGAATTGGAAGTTGAGATGGCCTAATCTTTATTTTGGCTCTTCATATTATGGGCTGGGATGATTGTTCCAAATGACCAAGGACAAATTGGATTGCAGCAACACAGTAGTGGCAGAGAACATTGTGTCTAAAGCCAAGCAGTTCTTTAAGGATCTTTATATATATAAGATTTTTTCCTTTATTTTTTATTTCTTCAAGTCACATCTCAATCGCAGTCCCCTCCCTATTCCCGCCTCCAGTCCCACCCTCCCACCCTCATCCCCCATCCTCTTCCCTTTTTTCTTTTAAGTTTAAGGTATATCTTATTTCCCCCTACAGTTTCCCCTTTCAGTCCAACAAATGGCTCTTTCTCTTATAATAATAAATACAATACAAAACAACGGAGGTAATTAGGCCACAGTTATGAGGGTTATATGGCTTAGCATACATTCCCAATGACCAGTCCATATGTATTTGGTACCTGACTTTAACATTCTACTATCTAACCATCTCCATGAGTTTAAAGTTCTATATCTGACTCAACATTCACACTAACTTGCAACACAATTTTAAAAGTATCTTCTTAGATCTATAACACTCTCTTGACTCCTAAACAACACAATATTTAATTATGAGACTCTAGATATCTGTTCTTCAACCACCTCAGAGACCTGAGAGGGATAAATATATCTGATTTTATAGGAAGTACTGTAGGAGGTTAGATAAATTAGATTTAGAAAATATATATGGATTTCTGATACTATCTCTTAATTCAGGGCATGAAGAACATTATCAGCATGATGTCAGGAAAAACAGGAAAGACAATAGACTGAAAAACAAGGTTGAAGTCAGGAAAAACAGGAAAGACTCAATAGACTGAAAAACAAGGTTGAAGTCAGGAAAACAGGAAAGACTTAATGGACTTGAAGAAACAAAGTATCTGGCCTGATATTGTTTTCAGCTGCTAAGTGGGCGGAGCCCAAATTAAGCTGAAACAGAGTTCCTCCTATTTAAGGACAGTGCCTGGAGCCCAGAAGAGAGAAGAGGCCCCTGATGCTAGAGAGCTCCAAGAGTCCTGCTGAAAAAAGGGCTGGCCATTGATGGCCAGCTCTCTCCCTGAAGCAGAAAGAAGCCGGTGAGCAAAGAAAGCCTGAGCAAGACACCAAAAGGCCAAGGACTGGACCTTGTGGCTCAGCTTTTACCTGGAGAGGTTTGATCTGTCCGATCAGTGGCCTAGGGGAAACTGTGCCTGGCAGAGCAGCTGAGTTCCTGATTCAAAAGAAGTAAGTTGGCCTGCAGACAGCTGGGGTCTCCCACAGAGAAGAAAGCATGAAGCCTTATTTAAGGTGAGACTGCAATAACCAACTTACCCTGACGAACCTGCATCTGAGAGATCCAGAAAAGGACTGCTAAGTGTGTTAAAGAATCTACAACAAAGACTATGTTCCTGATGACTGAGAACCTGCCACAGAGACTGTATCATTCTAAAAGGTTAGAAAAATAATTATCAATAGGTTTAGTGGATAGGTTAAAGGGGTTGTAGGAATTTATAGGATTAATAGTTAAGAAATTGTTGGTGTTTGTTATAAGTGAATTTAGTAATAAATAAATAAGTGTTAAATAATAATTTAAAAGTTCGGTTACAAAGTACAGGGCCTGCAGCTTCCCAAACTAAGAAATGACATACCAGTGGCTGCCTGGACAGTTCCCATTTTCTCTCCATACATTACCGCATCGATCTTCAGTCGTTTGGCCCCATTTCTCTGACAGACATTGATTGTAGAGCAGGGGTTATAAAGGACTTACCTACCCTGTCTTGGCAGAGCTAGGTTGTCAACTTACCTGCTTCCAGGTTTTGTCCTTTTTGGACAGCATTCTGTCTACAGTTGGAGCAAGGGGCTTTTCCTACCAAGAGATAGGCTTGCGACTAATTCAATCATCTCCCACTGGAGATTCTTCAATGCTCATTTTCTACTTGGAGAAGAATAGGGGGTGCTGTCAGGAGTTGATATGTCTTGATATAAAAAAATCTACAGTTACGAAAACATCTTTGAATGCCATATTCTGCAGATCTCTTGAGGTTTTTGAAGAGGCCCTATCTATCTCTTATATTAGGGTAAGCAGATGTTGCTTGTCTCTTAGCAGCTTTATTTCTGATTAGCTTAGAATATAACTATAATAGGCTGTCATAGTACCTAACAGAATGACCGGCTTGCATAACCATTAGTTTGCATTTCTTAATTATCCTAAACAGTTTATGACAATTAGTAGTAAAAGGCCGAAACATCACATTTCATTTTTTTTCTTTACCTCCTAACCCTTCCATCCCATTTCTCTGGGGTGGGGTGTCCTTATATAACAGTCCCTCATCTCAGTTGAGAGGTCATATGAGGGCCAAGTGCCTCCTCATTCATTGGGGGTCTACGAAGCAGTACCATCAGTGAAAAGTGTCTCATTGCCCGGGAGAGAGAACTACTAAACAAACAAACCAATAAGCAGACAAATAGATAAAAAAGACTAAAAAATAGAAAAATATATAAAAAATAAATAAAAAATTAAAAATAAAAAGTCTATGTCCAAGTTCCCTTTGGTGTGTTAGTTATAGTATCGATACCTTCTACTATATAGCTAAAATCCTACTATAAGTGAATAGATGCCATATGCGTCCTTCTGAGTCTGGGTTAGCTCACTCAGGATGAGCTCTTCTAGTTCCATCCATTTGGCTGTAAATTGCATAATTTCATTGTTCCTGATAACTGGATAGTATTACATTGTGTAGATGTACCACAGTTTTTTAACCCATTCTTCAGTTGAGGGACATCTGGGTTGTTTCCAGTTTCTAGCTATTACAATAAGGCTGCTATAAACATAGATGAGGAAACTTCCTTATGATTCCATGAAGAGACATTTGGGTGTATACCCAGAAGTGGTATGGCTGGGTCCTGAGGCAAAGCTATTCCAAGTTTTCTAAGATATCACCAGACTGACCTCCATAGTGGTTGCACAAGCCTGCATTCCCACCAGCAATGGAGTAGGGTACCCCTTTCTCCACACCCTCACCAGCATGTGCTGTCATTTGAGCTTTTGATCTTAGCCATTCTGACAGGTGTGAGATGGAATCTCAGAGTCATCTTGAGTTGCATTTCTCTGATGATTAAGGATGTTGAGCATTTCTTAAGTGTCTCTCAGCCACTAGGGATTCCTCCTTTGTGAATTCTCTATTTAGCTCTGTCCCCCATTTTTTGATTGGATTATTTGGTTTCTTGGCATTTAATTTCTTGAGTTCTTTGTAGATTTTGGATATTAGCCCTCTGTCAGATGTGGGGTTGGTGAAGATTTTCTCCCAGTCTGTAGGCTGCCATTTTGTTCGAATGACAGTGTCTTTTGCCTTACAGAAGCTTTTCAGTTTCATGAGGTCCCATTTATTGATTGTTGATCTCAGACCCTGAGCTGTTGGAGTTCTGTTCAGGAAGTTGTCACCTGTGCCAATTAGTTCGAGGGTTTCTCCCACTTTTTCTTCTAGTAGATTTAGTGTGACAGGTCTTATGTTAAGGTCTTTGATCCACTTGGACTTAAGTTTTGTACAAGGTGATAAGTATGGGTCTAATTTCATTCTTTTACAAGTGGACATCCAGTTGGAACAGCACCATTTGTTGAAGATGCTGTCCTTCTTCCATTGTGTCGTTTTGGCTTCTTTGTCAAAAATTAGGTGGCCATAAGTGTGTGGGTCTATTTCTGGATCTTCAATTTTATTCCATTGATCTACTGGTCTGTTTCTATACCAATACCATGCTGTTTTTACAACTATTGCTCTGTAGTACAGCTTGAAATCTGGGATGGTGATACCTCCAGATTTTTTTTATTGTACAGGATTGATTTAGCTATTCTGGGCTTTTTGTTGTTCCATATGAAATTGAGACTAGCTCTTTCCAAGTCTATAAAAAATTGTGTTGGTATTTTTGATAGGAATTGCATTGAATCTATATATTGCTTTTGGTAGGATGGCCATTTTTATTATGTTGATCCTACCTATCCATGAGCATGGGAGATCTTTCCATCTTCTAAAGGCCTCTTCCATTTCTTTCTTCAAGGGCTTGAAGTTCTTGATATACAGGTCCTTTACTTGCTTGGTTAGAGTTACCCCCAGGTATTTTATGTTGTTTGTGGCTATTGTGAAGGGGGTTTTTCCCCTTATTTCTTTCTCAGCCCATTTGTTTGTTGTATAAAGAAGGGCTTCTGACTTGTTTGAGTTAATTTTGTATCCAGCCACTTTGCTGAAGGTGTTTATCAGCTGTAAGAGTTCTCTGGTGGAATTTTTGGGGTCGCTTATGTATACTATCATATCATATGCAAATAGGGATATATTTTTTTTTTTGGTTTTTTCGAGACAGGGTTTCTCTGAATATCTCTGGCTGTCCTGGACTCGCTTTGTAGACCAGGCTGGCCTCGAACTCACAAAGATCCGCCTGCCTCTGCCTCCCAAGTGCTGGGATTAAAGGCGTGCGCCACCACCGCCCGGCAACAAATAGGGATAATTTGACTTCTTCGTTTCCGATGTTTATCCCCTTGATCTCCTTTAGTTGTCTTATTGCTCTAGCAAGAATTTCAAGTACTATATTGAAGAGATATGGGGAAAGTGGACATCCTTGTCTTGTCCCTGAGTTTAGAGGAAATGCTTCAAGTTTCTCTCCATTTAATTTGATGTTGGCCACTGGCCTGCTGTATATTGCCTTTATTATTTCTAGGTACGGTCCTTTTATGCCCGTTCTCTCCAGAACTTTTAGCATGAAGGGGTGTTGGATGTTGTCAAATGCTTTTTCTGCATCTAGCGAGATTATCATGTGTTTTTTTTTCTTTCATCTTGTTTATATGGCGAATGACGTTGATAGACTTTCGTATGTTAAACCATCCCTGCATTCCTGGGATGAAGCCTACTTGATCATGGTGTATGATACTTTTGATGTGTTCTTGAATTTGGTTTGCTAGTATTTTATTAAGTATTTTTGCGTCTATGTTCATGAGGGAGATTGGTCTGAAGTTCTTTCTTTGTTGGGTCTTTGTGTGGTTTAGGAATCAGGGTGACTGTGGCCTCGTAGAATGAGTTTGGCAATGTTCTTTCAGATTCTATTTTGTGAAAGAGTTTGAAAAGTATTGGTGTTAGCTCCTCTTTGAAGGTCCAGAAGAATTCCGTGTTAAAGCCATCTGGCCCTGCGCTTTTTTTGGTTGGGAGATTTTTAATGACTGCTTCTATTTCCTTAGGGGTTATAGGGCTGTTTAATCTGTTTATCTGATCTTGATTTAGCTTTGGTAGGTAGAATCTATCAAGAAAATTGTCCATTTCACTTAAGTTTTCAAATTTGGTGGAGTATAGATTTTTAAAGTAGGATCCAAATATTCTCTGGATTTCCTCAATGTCTGTTGTTATTTCTTGCTTTTCATTTCTGATTTTGTTGATTTGTGTTTTCTCCCTCTGTCTTTTAGTTAATTGGCTAAGGATCTGTCTATTTTGTTGATTTTCTCAAAGAACCAACTCTTGGTTTCATTGATTCTTTGTATAGTTCTTTTTGTTTCTAAGTTGTTGATTTCAGCCCTATGTTTGATGATTTTCTGCCTTCTGCTCTTCTTGGGAGTGTTTCCTTCTTTTTTTTCCAATTCACCCAGTTTAGCTGTTAATTCGCTAATATGAGCTGTCACAATTTTCTTTTTGAAGGCACTTAGTGCTATGAACTTTCCTCGTAGCACAGCTTTCATTGTGTCCCATAGGTTTGGGTATGTTGTGTCTTCATTTTCGTTGGATTTTAAGAAGTCTTTGATTTCCTTCTTTATTTCTTCCCTGACCCAGTGGTCCTCTAGTAAAGAGTTGTTCAATTTCCATGTGCGTGTAGACTTTCTGTTGATTCTTTTGCTATTGAAGTCCAGCTTTATTCCATGGTGGTCTGATAAGATACAATAGGTTATTTCAATTTTCTTGTATCTGTTGAGGCTATCTATCTTTGTGTCCAACTATATGGTCAATTTTGGAGAAGGTTCCATGAGGTGCTGAGAAGGTGTATTCTTTTGTGTTTGGGTGAAATGTTCTGTAGATATCTGTTAGGTCCATTTGGTTCATGATCTCTGTTAGACTCATTATTTCTCTGTTTGGCTTCTGTCTTGATGATCTGTCCATAGTTGTGAGTGGGGTGTTGAAATCTCCCACTATTAAAGTGTTTGGATCGATGTGTGATTTAAGTTTTAGAAGCATTTCTTTTATAAATGTAGGTGCCTTTGTATTTGGGGTAAAGATGTTCAATATTGAGATGTCATCTTGGTGGATATTTCCTTTAATGAGTATGTAATGCCCTTCTCTGTCTTTTTTTACTAACTTCAATTGGAAGTCTATTTTGTTTGATATTAGGGTGGCTACTCCAGCTTGTTTCCTGGGTCCATTTGCTTGGAAAACCTTTTCCCAGCCCTTTACTCTGAGATAGTGTTTATCTTCAATAGTGAGATGTGTTTCTTGTATACAGCAAAAAGATGGGTCTTGTTTATGGATCCAGTCTGTAAGTCTGTGTCTTTTTATTGGCGAGTTGAGTCCATTGATGTTGATGGATATTAGTGACCAGGGGTTGTTATTTCCCATTATTTTGGTATAGCTGGCTGTCTTGTGTTTCTTTTATTTTAGTTGCTGTGGAGGTTTCTATTTTCTCTGTTTTCTTGGGTGTAGCTATCTTCTCTGTGTTGGAATTTTCCTTCTAGGATCTTCTGTAGGGCTGGGTTTGTGAGGAGATATTGTTTGAATTTGATTTTGTCATGGAATATCTTGTTTTCTCCATCTATGTTGATAGAGAGTTTTGCTGGGTATAGTAGTCTGGCTGGGCACCTATGTTCTCTCAGGGCTTGTAGGACATCTGTCCAGGCCTTTCTAGCTTTTAAAGTTTCTGAGAAGTCAGGTGTGATTCTGATGGGTCTGCCATTGTATGTGACTTGGCCTTTTTCTCTTACAGCTTTTAATATCCTTTCTTTGTTCTCTGCATTTGGAGTTTCTATTATTATGTGGCGAGAGGAGTTTCTTTTCTGATCTAATCTGTTCGGTGTTCTGTAAGCTTCTTGGATTTTTACTGGCATCCCTTTCTTTAGGTTTGGGACATTTTCTTCTATGATTTTGTTGAAGATATTTCCTGGACCATGGATTCGGGAGTCTTCTCTTTCCTCTACGCCTATAATTCTTAGGTTCCGTCTTTTCATTGAGTCCTTGATTTCTTGGATGTTGTGGGTGAGAGACTTTTTAGCTTTCTCATTTTCTTTGGATGTTGTACTGATTTCTTCCATCGAATCTTCCATGCCTGTGATCCTGTCTTCCATCTCTTGCATCCTATTTTTGATACTCACATCTGTAGTTCCTGTTCTCTTCCCTTGATTCTCCATTTCCTCTTTGAACTCTGACTGTGTTTTCTTTATTGTTTCCATTTCTATTCTCATGTCTTGAATGGTATTGTTCGTTTTGTACATTTCCTTCTCCAGTTTGCTTGTTTTTGACTGGAAATCTTTCATTGCTTTGTCCTTTTCCTGTTCAAGCTGAGTCAACTTGGCTTGGAGCTCTTTAATGGTTTTATTCATTGTTTTGACTTGTAAAATTGTGGCTTCTTTGAATTCCTTCATAGTTTTAAGTTCTTCTTGAAGAGACTCTATCACTTTCCATAATGTAGAATTGTCATCGTTTTCATGTGTTTCAGTTGTGGTGAGGTGGTTCGTGCTGGATGGAATAGTGTTGCTTTCTTTTGTTGGAGACATTTCCCTCTGTTTTTTTTTTTTTTTTTGTCTGGGGCCTCTGGCCATGTGGAATTTTTTTGCTGTCTTCTCGACTTGGGTCCAAAGGGGGTGCTTTGGTATAGGATTCGAGTTGCCTTACTCCACCCCTATCAGGCGAGTCATTCAGCCCCGCCTCCCAGGTGGAGACCTAACTAATCCAGGTGGCGGAGCTGTGTACAAGTAAGCTCTGGTTCCCTGCCAGAAGGGCCAGTACTAGTACAAAAGTCCAATATGCAACAGTTTCAAATATCTCGCAGTTCGCCTAGGGTTGGTTCCTGTAGCAGGTAAATCTGCCATTCAGCTCCAATAGTCTTGCTGCTCCCGCGGCTTGTAAACTGGCCAGTTTCGTCACAGACTGCGATTTGCAGTCTGAAGGCACTTTGCAGCTGAGCTGAGCTCACTTCCAAGGGTCGCAACCTTTTGTCAGATAGATCGATCATCTGTGTGAGACCTGGGGGTGCCCAGCAGGGTGAGGATTATCTCTGCTTGGGATCTGAATCTGCCTGCTGGGTATTAGGTTGGAACTTACCAGGAGTCTCTCCTGGTGGGGGATGGGTGATCCTGATTTCCGGGTCCAGCGGCTTCCTTGTGTGTCCGAGAGTGGGAAGGAGCGTCCTGCCCGGAGATCCTCTGTGGTCCCTGGGTAGTTGGGTGAGATTTAGAAGGGGTCGTGCCCTTTGTACAGCGTCCTGCGACACTTGGCGCCTTGTGACTGTTAACCCCGAAATCAAAATACGTCCGCGCAGGCCGCCACCATCTTGGATCCCCAAGGATCTTTTTAGTAGGTCTGTATACAATAATGAAATTTAATGGAAAACCACAGCTACGAAAAACAAAATCAATACAAGCAGATATTTATTTATTTATTTATTGTATGAAAGCTTGGACCACACTGTCAGGCAAAACTTCCCCTGCAGTTCTACTTGATGACAAATGAAAGAGAAGGAAATTACAAGTCAATGATATTCTTGTGATCATTAAAAAAAAAAAAAAGGACTATTGCAGTTTTGTCTGTTCTTCATAGTTTACTATCTTTTTGTGGCTATCGTGGTAAATACACAGATTATTTTCTTCTCTCTACTCATCATAACACACAAGTTCTGCCTAGTGCTCACTTCACAATTCCATTTCCAGTGGAAGAATACTTAGCTGAGATTGTGACTGAACTTGAGAGGGAATTAACACGATATAGAGAGGAATAGAATAACCCCTTCCCAGACATCGACTGCTTACTAGCATTTTGTGTCTCCTCATTTTGGAAGATGATTTAAAAAAAAAAGTCTTCATTCACTGGGCCCAGTGGCACACACTAATCCCAGCACTTTGGAGGCAGAGGCAGGTGGATCTCTGTGAGTTCAAGGCCAGCCTAGTCTACATAGAGAGTACAGGACAGCCAGGGATCTGCTACACAGAGAAACCCTGTCTTGAAAACAAAAACAAACAAGCAAAGAAAACAAAAGGTCTTCATTCATACAAAGCATAATGGAATTGAAAAAAAAAAAAGAATCTCACCATGGGGTCCTATGTGGCCTACAACAGGCCTTGACCTCTGAGTGCCCAGTGCTGTGATTAAAGACGTGCAATGTCCCTCTGGCAAACTCCTCCTCTGATTTCTTCTCCTAGAATCCATCTCTCTGCCCGGAAGATCTGTCTTCCACTTCCTGCCAGCTATTGGCCTAACTTTTAAATATTAATAAGACTCCATGTCATTATTTATATTGCTGGTGGGTCTGAAAGTCCCGCTATACTACCATGTCAAGCTTGTATAATAGAATTTTGCTGGACAGTAGCAGAGTTCTTTTGGTTGGTGGTGAGGTTGGATGAGTGGAGACCTGTCGCTGAGCTATTATCCCTCAGCTTCAAATGTGTCACAATGATTCCATATGCTGCCTGATGATGCCATTCAGGAATTTTTTTTCTTTTTTTTTTTTTTTTGGTTTTTCGAGACAGGGTTTCTCTGTGTAACCCTGTCTGTCCTGGACTCACTTTGTAGACCAGGCTGGCCTCGAACTCACAAAGATCTGCCTGCCTCTGCCTCCCAAGTGCTGGGATTAAAGGCGTGCGCCACCACCGTCCGGCCATTCAGGAATTTTCTAAATCACACTCCTGCCTTGCCAGCAGTGTTCATGGGTACTGCCAGAGGGAAGGAGACTAGAAGGACTCAAAGTATGTTTTATTTCTGCCTGCTTTTTGTGCTTTTGAACAGTACTCTAGGATTACTCCTTTAAAAATATTTTATTGACACATTCATTATACATAATAATTTCCATTATGACATTTTCATATGTGTGTACAGTGCATTTTGATCTTATTCTCCCACTACCCTCTCTTGTCCCTTCCCAGGCCTCCTGTTCCCTTTCCTCATCCCAATTAACCCCATTTACTTTCATGTCTTTTTTCTCCCAATGAGTTTCATTAGGGTTGTTTACAGGAGCATGCATAGGAGTCTGTTGACAGGAACTTGTGGACTTTTTTCCACATTACAGCATTGTTTTTTTCCTCTCATACAGCAGCTTAATTCAGTTTGCAGTTTTTCCCGTATTTCTTTTTTTTCTTCTTGTTTTTTTTTTCTGAATTTCACATCATGCACCCTGTTCCCTCTCATCTCCCACCTCCCCTTAGACCCACCCTCCACCTTTGCAACTTCCCTCTGCATTAAAAAAAAATCTCATGTGGAACCTGCCATGTGTCTCAGTGTGTCCCACAATATTCCCTTTTGTCCACACATTTTTGCTTGCAAATGCTCATTATATGACTTCTTGGTCTGGTATGAGACCTCTGGCTTCTGCTACTTCATCAATACTGGAACCTCACTCACTAGGACTACTCTCAGATATGCTGTGGTTGTCCTGTGTCATGTAGATCTTGTAGTTTTGGGTCTGTGGAACTGGCCTCTTCTTGCACTCCAGAAGTTCATCCATGGAGTGTAAGTTGGGGTGGGCCAACTCAAAGCCCTGGTTCTGAGGCTGCAACCCCCACTTGCAGGGCATGCTTTCCCAAGTGCTGCAGCAGGTAAGGTGTTAGACCAGCTCTCCTGATTTCATGACCCCATCAAGGTCAAGTCTCATGTCTGCTACCTGAGGCGAGGGCAAAAGAGTAAAGGGGATCTCTCCCTTGCCAACACCACCACATAGCGGACAGAAGGCAGGGCTGGCTCTCCCACACTCACTCCCTCAGGGCTGGCTCACCCACAAACCCTACCTACTTCCATGGCCAGTGGTACTGTGCTGCTCCGGCAAGGTGCAGGGCCTGCTCTCCTGAGTGCTGCAGCCTGTGAGGGGCAGGGACAGCTCTCCTGATCTTGTGACCCCATCAGGGCCAGATCTCCTGTCTGTTAATGGTGGTAAGGGCAAAAGAGAGGGGAGGGGATCTTTTCCTCACCAACACCACCACTGAGCAGACAAAAGGCAGGGCTGGCTCACCCACACTCACTCCCTTAGAGCTGGCTCACCCACAAACCCACATCCAGGACCAGCTGTAGTGTGCTGCCCAGGTGAGGTATAGGGCTTGCTCTCCTGAGTGCTGCAGCATGTGAGGGACAGAGACAGCTCTCCTACTCTTTCGACCCCATCGGAGCCAGATTTCCTGTCTGCCACTAGTTGTAAGTGCCAAAGGGAGGGAATCTCTCCCTTGCCAACACTATCACAATGCAGATAAAAGGCAGGGCTGGCTCACATGCAACCCTCTCATCCCAGGGCCAGGCAGGGCTTCCCTAGTATGTGGCTTGCTTCCTGTCCTGGAGCCCATCTGGTGCTTGCCTGGTGTGGACTGGTGGTCAACACAGGCTAGCTCCCCTTCTGGGCCCCATGGCACCAAAGTGGTTTTGGTATCCAGCTTGCTTTTTTTCCTGTGAATGTTAGGCTACTATTCACTCAGATGTTCATAGGTCAGAACACTGAATGTAGACATAGCCTCTCTCCTCTCTGCCTCCTATTGATGCACATGTGACACAGCAGCCACATCTGCAATGCCTCTAGGGGCAGGTTTTCTGTATTTTCAGAACCATCTTCACTTTGTTCCACTTCACAGACCATAGTCATTAGGCTGAGCAGTGCCTCATCTGCTGATTTCTGAATTTCAGTTCCACAGGACTCTACTAACGCTTTAAACTTTAATTATTGTGATCTTTCTCTTTGTTGTACTCTCAAAATGGCAGCTTCCTGACAATAATAGCTTGGTTTTTCCCCTTGATTTTTGTTGTTGTTGTTGTTGTTTTGTTACATAGGTAATAACTTTGGACCTTGCAAACAGTTTCCTGTAAATTCTCCAAGTGTGGCCTTCATCTCTGAGGAGTTGTTGATGGATACAGGACATTGACATAGGTTTATCTCCTCTGACCCTGTCATGGTTGAGGCTGGTGTTTAAACTAGTGACACCACTCTTCCATGGGATGGTGAAGGAGAAGGTTTTTATTATAGATATGGGGGAGAGAACACCCAGAGGCATCTGGAAATGTCCAGAGCAGATGGAGAAAGAAGTAGACTAAATATGGCCAGCAGGTTGGACCTGGCCATGAGAGAAGCAGGAACAAAGCAGAGAGAGGAACATAGAGAAAAGGAGAGAGAGAGAGAGAGAGAGAGAGAGAGAGAGAGAGAGAAGAGAGAGAGAGAGACTGCCTAACATAGCAGGGTTATAAGGAGGATGAGTAGCTAAGGGAGGGAAGCCTGTGAACTGGAGGGAGTTTAGGGTAGAGGAGGTGAGAAGGGCAGGGTGCTACTATGGACTTTGAAATGTGTAACAGGCACTTGAGATATTGGGGGAACCTGAAGGTCAGCATAGGCTTTGGTATTTAAAAGATACCACAGGTAGCCAGTTGTCCCTTCTGTCAGAGAATGGGAATGACAGTTTAGTGGAGGGGAACCAGCTTCACAAGTTTCTGAGGATTCTGGCTTTTATCTAACCACCAGAAATCCTCCTGTAGTCCAGGTTGAGCCCATTTCTGGATATTTGGACTGCCCTTAGGAATTTGGGGAAATGGAATTGCCTTTGGACTTGACAGTTGGGAGTTTCTCTATACTGTGATTCCATTAGCAATTCCTAACACAGTCATGCACATCCCCACCAAGTAGAACATTTTATAATGGTGTATATGGTATTTCTGCCTGTGTCATAATGAAAACCCAGCAGTTTCAATACATTTCTTTTTTTTTTTTTTTTTTTTGGTTTTTCAAGACAGGGTTTCTCTGTGTAACCTTGGCTGTCCTGGAACTCACTCTGTAGACCAGGCTAGCCTTGAACTCACAGAGATCCACCTACCTCTGCTTCTTGAGTGCTGGGATTAAAGGCATGCCCCACCATGCCTGGCAATTACAGACAGCTGTGAACTGCCATGTGGGTGCTAGGATTTGAACCCGAATCCTTTGGAAGAGCAGTCAGTGCTCTTAATCGCTGAGCCATCTCTCCAGCCCCATAGGACCATTTTTTTTTTTTTTTGGTTTTTCGAGACAGGGTTTCTCTGTGTAGCCCTGGCTGTCCTGGACTCACTTTGTAGACCAGGCTGGCCTCGAACTCACAAAGATCCGCCTGCCTCTGCCTCCCAAGTGCTGGGATTAAAGGCGTGCGCCACCACCGCCCAGCAGGACCATTTCTTGATACCACTAGTGTCTTAGGGTTTCTATTGTTGTGATGAAACACCATGGCCAAAAACAACTTGGAGAGGAAAGGGTTTCCATATCATAGTTCATCTTCAAAGGCAGTCAGCTAGGAACTCAAACAAAGCACCCTTTGCAACATTCCCCTGACATGCAGCACTCCGGGCTTCTGCATTCATTCAAAAGAGACAGTCTTGCTTTCTAGACATTGAAATGCTGTCCCTGAGTTTTCCCATTGTAGCCAACACACTATGTTCTTTGCATGACAAACAACAGTGTAAGCCAAAGACAAGGTGTGCAGAATCCTGGGCAGTCTGCATTTGTGTAGCATGTTCTAAACAATTAACAATATCAATTTTTAAAAAGTTGCAAGGGGAATATTTAAAAATGAGTTTTCAACACTTCTCAGTTTGTATCCTCTTAAAATGAAAACATATAAACATCTTGTAAGACCCAGCTGGGCCTTTTAATAAAAACATTGGTGTTTACATGCACTTTAATAAATATCACCCACACTTGATTTCTCATTTCATTTAAGGAACTGCAGATTACCCCAGAAACTGACCTGCTTACTCTGCAAGTACGTTACTATGATGTGAGAATCAATATAATATCATAAATTGTTCTCTCAGATACTCCAGCTCACTCTGTCTGCTGCAAAATCTGTAGCTGGAAAATCCTAAACTTTGAATCTTCTCAGCCCCCTCCCCAATTCCCATCTGTCCTAATGGTCAGATTAAGAACTCTAACTAGATTTCCTGACTCTAAATCCTTTAGTGATGTGTTCGGGGAAGTTACTGCTGTGTGCTTCAGTTTCCTCATCTTCAAAAAAGATAACATTACCCATAGGGCTGTCGTGAACACAGAACAATATCGCAAAGCTCCTCCTAGAACAGTACCATACAAAAAACTGAACATTTCTCTAATGTTGCATTTTTATTTTATTTTTTGTTTGTTTGATTAGTCGTTTTTGAGTCAAGTTCTCACTATGAACCCCAGACCAGTCTTGGTAGGCAGGTCCACAAAGACAGTCACGTCTCGGGAGAAAGATACCACGCGCTCTCAAGTAATAGCCATGAGCTGAGTAGCAGAAGGATGACCTTTCAGCCAATAAAGGATCGGGGCTGGGCAGCAACGTGTACCATGATGCTGTTATTTATCAGTGGTGATTTTTTAAAAAACATAGAAACATTCTGT
Source organism: Lophiomys imhausi (assembly GCA_907164525.1). Taxonomy (NCBI): domain Eukaryota; kingdom Metazoa; phylum Chordata; class Mammalia; order Rodentia; family Muridae; genus Lophiomys; species Lophiomys imhausi. The sequence goes on along the minus strand of CAJQZJ010033237.1, from coordinate 471,250 downwards.
ACATTCTATGCATTTCTGGTACTTATTAAAGTGTCTAGCCAATGGCATAGTTTACATTTTGATTCATTTACTATTATGTGTATGATGGAAGGTGCATTGAGTGGCACATTTGGAAGACGGAGGATAACTTCATGGAGTCATTTCTCTCTGTTCACATCCATGTAGGGTCCAGGAATCCAACTCAGACGTCAGGACTTGTGTGAGAAGCACCTTTGCCAGCCAAGAGGCCCCTATGATTAGTTTGTAATAAATTGCTTCAATCATTCAGATTATAAATTAACAGATGCCCATTAAAATTGCAGAGCAATTTCTTCCAAGAGCAATCTAAATTCAGATTTTATTTTGTATCTTTGAGAAATAATGTTGTATTTTTTCTCTCCACTCTTCCTCATAACCTCAGGGGCTATGTACATTTAATATTCTCTCTGTATCTCAATTGTAAGAGGAAGGAAGTGGTCTTGTGGTTGGAACAGCAGTTTGAGAATCCTGAGATGCAAGCCTTTTCTTTGTTTCTGGGTGACTGGAAAGCTACCAGACCCCAGAGCCTGCAGTGTCGGAAGAATAATCAGTTTATGATACATTTTACTTCAGACTTACATACCTTTCATACTTTTGTTTTTAGTATTTTGTAGGAGGCACAGAGGTCCTTGTGCTAACAGGTAAGCCCTAGGGGAACCAGGAATGTTAAACATGCAGGGCTGACTCTTCAAAGGGAGAAATGCATAACCTGTTTTCCACCTAGAATGCTGGAAGCGGATGTGGTTAATAGCCTACCGACCTTTGTGGTATCTGTGTGGCCCAGACCACACTTGATCCTCCTCCAGAGCCTCATCTTGAGCTTGTTTGTCTCAATTAATCTATAGTACCCATCTTTTTTGTTTTGTTTTGTTTTTTTGGTTTTTCGAGACAGGGTTTCTCTAACAGTCCTAGCTGTCCTGGACTCTCTTTGTAGATCAGGCTGGCCTCGAACTCAGGGATCCGCCTGCCTCTGCCTCCCGAGTGCTGGGATTAAAGGCATGTGCCACCACGCCCAGCTCCATCTTTTTTTTAATATTTATTTATTACTTCAGGGTACATCTCCATCTCAATGTCCTCTTTCCGCCCCTCCCAGTCCTGCCCTCCCACCCTCTACCCCCTACCCCTTCCATCCCACTCCTCTGGAGTGGAATGTCCCTACATAACAGCCCTCACCTTAGTTCAGCAGTCATATGAGGGCCAAGAGCATCTTCCTACACTGGGGACCTACAAGCCAGCACCACTAGGGCAAAGTGTCTCATTGACAGGAAACAAAGTCTATGTTCCTGTTCCCTTTGGTGCATTGGTTATAGTATAGTTATCCTGTACTATATGTCTAAAATCTGATTATAAGTGAATAGATGCCATGTGCATCCTTCTGAGTCTGGGTTAGCTCACTCAGGATGAGCTTCTCTAGTTCCATCCATTTGGCTGCAAATTGCATGATGTCATTGTTTCTGATAGCTGAGTAGTATTCCATTGTGTAGATGTACCACAGTTTTTTCATTCATTCCTCAGTTGAGGGGCATCTGGGTTGTTTCCAGTTTCTAGCTATTACAAATAAGGCTGCTATGAACATAGATGAGGGAACTTATAGAACCCATCTTTAAGGAAGATGTCACTTGTACTTTACAAAGAGGTTTGATGTAGTCATGTCCAAAGCTATGTTGTGCACATGTGATTGAGTTTATATCACCAGGACATTTTTTCACCAAATTGTGCTGTGCTTCAATATACCTAAAATAAACCACTCGGGGTCAGACTCTTGAAGCTTGAACCAGCACCAGCTACTGAGTGCTGAGCAGAACTGCCTTCTTGCCTCTCTCAGATCAACACTCTCCTGGCTGGGGTAGTCACAGAGACCTCCTGCATTATTCTATTTACAATAAATAATTGTAATAATGATGAAAAATAAATAATAGTATATTTAAAATATATTAAATAAATCTAAACTATATATTTAATAATAATAAAGCTATTAAAGCAATACTATCTAATAATATAAATAATAAATAATAATTGTTGAAGATTGAACTCGGGGCTAACTTGTGCTAGGCAACTATGTTACATCCTCCAGCTCCATAACTTTCTCTTTTAAAAAAAACATTCATCTATTTACCTTGTGCATACGTGTCAGCACATGTATGCTATGATATCATTCATCTATTTACCTTGTGCATACGTGTCAGCACATGTATGCTATGATATCATTCATCTATTTACCTTGTGCATATGTGTCAGCACATGTATGCTGTGATATCATTCATCTATTTACCTTGTGCATTTGTGTCAGCACATATCTGCTATGATATATGTTCGGTGGTCAGAGGACAACTTACTGAAATTCTTTCGCTATTTTCATCCTGTGTGTATGGGGATCAAACGCTGGCCATCAGTCTTGGAAGCAAGTACCTTTATTGGAGGATCCATCTTGCTGGCCCTATCCCCCCCCCCAACTTTCTTTTTATATTAAACACAGTGCATAGACACTATGTAGAGCACAAGATAACGATAAGATCCCAGAGAATGTGTCCAGGGTTTTATAATCTAATGTTCGTGTATGTTTCAACAAGCCTTCTGGTTCTGGAGAAACCAGCTGGTACCTATCGTCCCTGTTTGCACTCATCAAATATGTCCATAGAGCATGGAACTAGGGTCCTGGATTATGCACAAGAAACTCTAGTATATTGGAGGGGTAGAGACTGGTTGCCCAAAATATTGTGACTTTAAACTGTATCAGAAGGCATCAAATCATAAGAAAACACAAAAACATTTCTGTGTAGGAAATATAAGCCCCAAGCCTCTAATGGAGTGAATCGCCTAATTAAAACTTTGCTCATAAATTACATCTAGATTAAATGGTTAACTAGTAAATGCTTTTATAACCACAAGTTATGGGAGGCATGTAGCTCGTGAATAATCGCCGGGCTCCACCACAGCTGAGGGAGGTTTCACATGAGGAAAAAGAGGTGAAGCTCTGGAACTTCATTCAGAGAGAGAATTTCTGAAATTGACTTTGCATCTAAGTGTGTGCACACTGAATATCAATAAGGGAATGAGGTGGGAGGGAGGCAGGGCTGGGGGTGGGAGGCGAGGACTAAAGCACCAGCAAATATTTTAGAAACAGGTAATCAGAAAGTTCCTAGACCTCTGAGGATAAATTTTGCTATTTCAAAAAATTTTGGTCTCTATATTGGTCCCTATTCTCTTGATAAGTACATAGAACTCAGATTTCCCTCCTTAGGAAATGGAGCTCAGGAGTGGAGCTAGAACTGAGTGCTGTAGTATCTGCCTAACATGTGTGGGCCTAGGTTCAAACCCGAGGACTCCCTCCTTCAAGAAAAAAAGGAAACTAAAAGCACTTGAGACCCAAGGACTGCATGGCTGGTAAGGGTACCAATATGAAGCATACCTCTGATGGTAACATAAAGGCGGACATCATGGGAAATGTATTGAGATGCCTCAGGAAATAAAATAATTAGAATTACTACGTGGTCCATCGGTTCCACTTCTGAGAATATACTCAAAGGTAATAAAATAACTATCTTTATCTCTTTAAAAATAATTTTACTTTACCTTTTGTGTATAAATTTGGGCACACACATGCCATGGTGTTCATGTGGTAGTCAGAGGACAACTTTTGGGAGTAGTAGGACCCCAGGGATTGAAGTCAGGTTGCCAGTCTTGGTGACAGGTGCCTGTACCCACTGGGCCATCTCACCAGCCCTGAAGTCACTATCTTGAAGAGTATCTGCACTCACCTATTCATTTCAGCATTGCTCACAGAAGCTAAGAATTGGCACAACCGAAACATTCATTAAGAGATAAATGATAAAAGAAAATGTCACATGCATATATACACATAGTAAACTATTACTGGTCCTTTAAAATGGAGAAAGTCTGGCATGGTGCCTTACCCCTGCAATTGCAGGTGTGGGAAGGTTGAAGTTCAGGAAAATTATGTGTTTATGGCTAGCCTGGGCTACGTACCAAGTTCCAGGACAGCTCAAAACAAATAACAAGGAAAATCTGCCCTTTGCAACAACCTGGAGGCCCTAGAGGACATTCTGTCACATGAAACAAGTAATGAGTTTGCTAAGACAATAGATCTTAAGTGTTTTCAACACACACACACACACACACACACACACACACGATAGACATGCTAATCAGCTTGTGGTCATCATTACAACATACATGATTATCATGATGCATCATCACATGATAGACCTTCAATGTAGATTGTTTGTTAATCATGCCTCCAAAAAGGTGAGAAAAATTATCACTCATTGAGGAGGACAGCAGCACCATTGCCCTCATTAGGTAGAGTCAGGGCCAGATGGAGACCTCTTTTGTGCCATCTGCCACATCCTGGCAGGGCCAGATGGCAAATAGGTTTTGGGAAAGGACAGTTGATTTTTGCTGGCTTCTCTTTTGGCAAAAATTTTACCTAATTCCATTCCTACATCAATCCCACTACCCAACCCTCCTCTCTCTTGGTTTCTAACCTGCCTCAGAGAGTTCACTGCTGGAATAGTCTTCAGAATTGAGCATAGATACCCACAATCAATAAGCTGGAAGCATGGAGTCATGACTGTTGGGCCCATGAGTGCTGGGGAGGAAGGGACATTGAAATATGGTAGCTCTTTCTAGTGTTCATCGTAATGACTTTTTTTCTCTTCTTCTGGGACACAAATGAAGACTCCCAAAGCCTCCCCTGAAGTTAAGATGGACCATTTGATGAGCTCTATCAGTGTACGAGGCAGAAGTGATATGTGTCTTTCCTAATCTATGATAAGTGGGGGCATGTGTGTGTTTCTGACCCTTCTTCTGTGTCCCTACAAGCCTTGAGCTTCGCTAAGAGTTGCTGTTCAGATGAATGAATGAAAGAGAGAGAGGGAGGGAGGGAAGAAGGGAATGAGGAAAAAGGGAGGGAGGGAGGGAGAAAAGGAAGGAAGGAAATGAATATCCCACCAGCAGGTGGCGCCTTTAATCCCAGCACTCAGGAAGCAGAGGCAGGCAGAACTCTGAATTTTAGGCCAGCTTGGTCTAAGAGTGAGTTCCAGGACATCCAGGGATATGCAGACTTTGTCTTAAAAAATAAAATAAAAAGCATCCCCCAAATTCCCGTTTCACCAAACAGGGAAGGTAAAGAGATCCAGTCCAAATGGACAAAAGAACCAAGGCTTCTCCCTCCTGTTTTCCCTGTCTCCTCCCTCTGGATGCCTACACCCCTCTCCTCCTTCCGGAATTGCTGACAGTCTCTTATCAGTATTTGATTCTATCTCTGAGAAACATCCACACTAGACTACAGTGAGGGTCTCTCATTGAATTCCATAACCAGGAATTTCCTCAGCAAGCTCCGAACTATTGTAAGGCTGTAATAAAATAATAATACCACTTCCCTAGGAAGGCCTTCTCCTTCGTTCATGAGACCCTGACCTCATGGAGACATTCCACAGAACTCGATCCTTGGGACTATTTAAACTTACATAGCTGACTGGATTGCTTCCACTCCCCAATCCCCACCTGCGGCTTTTGCTAAAAGTTACTCCTTTATGCACCCACCAGTTTGCAGCTTGTGTGCTTAAATACTGCCTGAAAACTGTTTTGGGGGGGTTCACTCCTTCACGGAGGCAGTCGAACCCCGGCACACTGTAAATAAACCTCTTGTATATTGGCGCGAATCTGGGACTCTGGTGGTCTCTGGACGTCGGACCTCGGGGAACCCCCTCCAGGGTTCAACACTATAATTGTGACATTGTGGGTAGTTTGACCCACTGGATGGATGTTCTGGTAGATGGAGGACCTGGGAAAAAAGGATTATTAGCAGCTTGGCCCAAATCGTCAGACAGAATTGATCTTTATTCACAGAAAGAATTTCACGCTAGCAGGGGTAGGGAGTTGGGAATGTGAAGATCTAAACCCACATCTCTCTCTCTCTCTCTCTCTCTCTCTCTCTCTCTCTCCTCTTCAAACAGCACCATGTCTCCCACACATGAAGATCTGCAAGCTGGTGGTGACTTGGAAATACCCCAGGAGCCCTCAACAGTCGCCAAGCTTTCCCCAAGGCCTGGACACTGTCTTGCCATTGCAGAAAACTCTCTTCTATCTTCTGCCTCCTCAGCGCTCCCCTCCCACGCTCCATCCCACCCCCTGTCCCACTTTCCCAGCTAGAGGTGAACATCAACCCCCATCCTAGTTCCAGACTTTACACTATTTCCCCTTCCCCTTCTCTCCCGAACTGCAGTTTTAACCAAGTCAGGGAACAGGTGCTATCACACCGATGCTTGGCCATGGGAATCAGTCCTCTGCACATGCGTCCTCATTTCCTTACTAAGACACTAGTCCTGTTGGATGTAGTGCACCCGATGATTTCATTTCATCTTCATTGCTGCTTTCCAAACCCCGTCTCTAATTACAGTCACGTTCTGAGACACTGGGACTTAGAGATTCAGCATATGAATGGGGGGATGGGATAGGCGGGGAGCAGGGCACAATTCAGCTCACATCAGAATCTATTTCCAACAAGATGGTGATTACATATCCTGCCCAAGCCACCTGCTGAAAGCCACCAAAATTTCATTGCGAATATGCAAAACATCTTTTTAAAAATGCATCACCGAACTGAGAAAAAAAATTATATGCCTAAGCCCTAAACCAAACTGAAATGGAGACCTAGTTAAACAAGAGCAATGAAACTACATTTTGAAGACTCTTGGGAATTAAGAGTTGGTTTGGTTTGGTCTGGTCTGGTTTAGCCTGGCATGGTGGCCTTAATCCCTTCAGAGGCAGGCAGATCTCTGTGAGTATGAGGTCAGCTAACCTGGTCTAACTAAAGTGAGTCCCTGGCCAGCCAGGGGTGCAGGGTGAGCCTTTGTTTAAAAATAAGTTAAAAAAAACAAACAAACAAAACAAAAAACGAGTGTTTTTATTTTGCTTTTTTAAATTTTCATGATGTAGCGATTTCACAGTTATAAATAAGCCTCCAACAGGCTTCTATCCCCTAACCTTCTGGAATTTAGTTTACAGTAATCTAAGATTGGTCTTGCTCCCCGGGAGTCGAGAGATGTGCCCTGATCGCCAATTGCTCAGGGGCCCTCTGCCCCACTGCCCATCCAGCTTAGTCTGGCAGAAAAAAAGCCATGCATTACATTTGTAGAGTCTGTGGGTCAAATGTTTGAGAATTATGCAGCAGTGACAGTCTGTCTGCATTGTGGTATCTGGTACCCATCTGAGGAAAGTGTGAGGACTCGGGTGTGTGCTGGCAGAAGCTGGAATCTTTTGAAAGCTGGTGCACTCCCCTCATGTGTAATGACGTGCACTCCCCTCATGTGTAATGACTGATGCTGGCTGTTAGCTCGGACTTCAGCTGGGGCCATAGGTTTGAGTCCCAGCACATGACTTTTGGCTTCCTCTGTGGGCTCTGTGGGCTTCCATAGCATGACAGCTGCTCCCAAATACAAAGCATCCTGAGAAGCCAGGGTATTATCATTGTTAATCTCCCTGCTTTGTGGGTCACAAATAAAAAGGGAGGATGGGAGTGGTAGATACTGTTTGGGACATCCAATGTTCCATTGAGAAGCATGTTCTTTCTAGAAGTCATTTTTAACTCATCTAAGTTATTTTTTCCCCAAAGTCCCCTAAAATATCAGCACAAGATTATAAAATATATAAAATCCCAAAATAACAACAAAAATCAAACAAATCACATCACAATAATCTACCAAACTTTAGATTTGTTCAAATCCAACTTTCCCTTAAGAATTCAGATTCAAAGTCTCCTGATTTTACTGAATATCCCCACACACTTAATTCACTCTGCCTTCTATACCCCACAGAGGAACGTATAGCATATACTGAAGAATTCATAGAAAACATGTACATATAGATGTTCTTTTTTTTTTAAATTGGGAGGGATGTATCTACACTTGATCTTAGCTCAAAGGCTGAGAGGTGGTGGGACAGACACTTCTTTATGATATAACAGGGACACTATAATGCAGCAGTTCTCAACTTGAGGTTCATGACCCCTTAGAGAGTGGGATGACCCTCTTACAGGGGCCACCTAACACCATTGGAAAGCATAGATGTTCATGTTATAATTCACAGCAGTTGCTGTTCTGTGGCTTCTGGAGAGCTGGGGCCTGTGAACGTTTGGGGCCCTGTGAACATTTCTCCTCTGAAACTTCTGAGCTCAGTCAGTTTGCAGGCAGAAAAGGGTGAAACAGGGGCTGGGAGATCTGTACCCTCAGTGTGTCCAGGAAAGGCAGGAGGCAGGATTTTCTCCAATGTCCAAGTGTTACAACTTTTTAAATAAGCAAGCAGGAGAGTTAGGGTAGTTCTAACTCTCTCATGAATGTGGCAAAAGATTACCAGCTCTCTTAGCTGAACTGC
>CAJQZJ010033237.1:389303-456779 GCA_907164525.1 Lophiomys imhausi | reverse complement strand
AAAAAAAAAAAAAAAAAAAAAGATAGGGTTTCTCTTGTTCCTGGCTGTCCTGGAACTTATGTAGGTCAGGCTGGCCTCAAACTCAGAGAGATCCACCTGCCTCTGCCTTCCAAATGCTGGGATCAAAGGCATGCGCCACCATGCCCAGCTCAGCACAAGTTCTTAACAAGAATGAAAGAGGGTTGGAAATGTCACTGTGAGAAGAGATAGGGAGCCAAGAGATGACAAGGAACTGTCAAGCTAAATTACAAGAACTGGTTGATACCAGTTAGTACTTTAAAATAAAGACATTTATTTTTATTTTACTACAAGAACAATATATAATTTTCCCAAATTCCCAAATTCTAATTACTAATAATCCCAGTCTTCAGTGATAACTTTCAATGAACTTTACAAATATTTCCAGAATTTTTATATGCACAAATACATTTTTAAAAAAGATTTGTTTATTATATATACAGTGTTCTGCCTACATGTATGCCTGCAGGCCAGAAGAGGGCACCAGATCTCATTATAGACCGTTAGGAACCACCATGTGGTTGCTGGGACTTGAACTCAGGACCTTTGGGAGAGCAGCCGGCTAACTACAGTTAGCCTCTTAACCACTGAGCCATCTCTCCAGCCCCCCGCACAAATACATTTTTATAAACAAACCATCACATCACACAATCATAAATGGTTTTTGAATAGCATCAATTCCAAATCATATTGAAATTTGATATATACCAAATGCCTACGATGCACAAAGGCACTGTATACATTGAAAAGAGAAAGTTTGTCATTTCAAAAGCTTTACATTCGAGTGAGAGTGATGGAAAAGGAACAAGCAAACAAGTAATATATTTTAGGAGACCACAGAACTAAACAAAAAAAAATCAAACAAACAAAAAAACTGGGTAGATGCGGAGTGAGGTTAGGAGGGGGAAGGAGGAAATAATGAACTTTCCCATTGAGAAACCAAGGCTTAGACCAGGCAGGTAACAAGGGAGGCATTAGATTCAGGATGCAGTTCAAAGCGGAGCTGACAGATGTGCATGGAGGAATTCTCTGAAGGGAACTAGTCACGGGTGGTTTCTTCATCCTCTCCACTCTGGTCCTATCGCCTGAGCGTTCCACCTCCAGCTACAAGACCTGAATCCCTGCCCTCTTTTGGTCAGGTTCAAGCAAGAGAATTAGCCAGGAGGAGACGAGAGAGAAGGACAAGAATGGAGGATTTTTTTCCCCTCTCCTGTCTTTTGTTCAGCCAGGATATTGCTTGGGTATGTCTATAGTGATGGTGGCCATAGTTCTTGTGGTTTGACAAGCTTTCCCTACCTTTGCTCTTTCTGTTGATTTGTATTGTTTCTACCTCTTAGTTGTGTCAGTCTTTCTTATTAGTTCCTGTCAACTTGACCATACATTGGTAAATAACTCACTGAATTTTCCCCAATACCCTTCAGTATATTCTACTGTTGTTTATATTCCCAGGGCTCTAATTGACACAGATGGTAGATAAAGAGGAGTCAGAGATGACTCCAAGGTTTCTCTGCTCTGAGCATCTGGAAGACTTCAAAGAGAAAATAAACAGTTCAAAATAAATTCATTAGGAGGAGACAGGGTGGTCCACAGAGTACAGTGAAAAGCAGAACTGTTAAAAAGGTGGGTTTGCTCCCTGCCTGCTGAGAGCTGAGAGTTTAGAAGATGGAAATGATCAGTCTAAATGATCCCACAGGGAATATAGGACCAAAGCATTCCATTCGAGGGGTGGCCTCAAAACAAAACCACTGCTAGTCACTACCTGGGTTACAGTCTTTGGTAAGCTTCCCACCTAGAGGGAAGGGGCAACGCTGAAAGACAGCCTTCAACCCCACTCTGCATGAGGCCTGGGTGCTTCAGTTGCTATGTCTTGAGGACAAATCAGAGCACTCTAAATCCAGGCTTCCAAACAAGCCATAAAGTTACAGCAACAACTGTATGGGGACTGCCCAAAAGAGCATTGCAGGAGTTATGGAAATTTTTGTTGAAGTGCCTAGAATTTGTTTTTTTAACAATACTGTGATAAACACAAATGCATACATGAATACAACCGCAGTCAGCACAGCATAGGTTTATGAGTGGTTTCAATAGCACATCCATATGTGCTTAGGTCTGCAACTAAAATTAATAAGGTGGTAAATCACACATTACAGTTTTAAAACCCTTGCAGGAGCCTTTCCAGGAAGCAGAGAGCCATGATTTTACCTAATGACAGGTACTAAAGCAGGCTTATTGACAGGGTTGCATTCATTGGGTACAATGGAACTTCTGTGTCCCAAGGACTCTCTTGGGACACAGTCACTTACCTGGAACAAGTTGACAGATTCACTGGAGAAGGCAGCCTGCAATGGAGCCTTGGTTTTGTCTTTTAGCTCAAATCAGAACTGAGAAAATGGCTTGTTGGTACAGGGCCAGAAAGGCACTGAAAGAATTCTAGAGAAACTTGGCAAACGGGCAGCAGGGCCTCGGGGTTTGGCCTCAGTTGTTTCCTAACATTCTGGCAGAAAAGGACCTTTCTTTATAAAGTAAAAAAGACTTTTCTTTTTCTGATTGGAGCTAGAACATTTTAGGTCTAAAATGTAATTTATGTTCCAAGAATGCTCAGGTCTACCAAACTCTATTCTTGGCTGGCTTACACCTTCCCAACCCATCCGAACATGACTTTCCATTCACAACCCTGATGTGAAACTTTGCTCTTTACCCTCAAGGTCAGGAGACCCAGACCCCAGAAGGTGCTCAGAAGAGAGACCAACCTCTGAAAAAAAAAAAAATCATGAAGCTTATGTCCCAAGAGTGTGAGGCTCCAACGATCAGTACGGTGCAATAATTTATGGCTCTCCCATAGGATTTGCTATTCTTGAGGTCTCCTAAGTTTTATAAAGGTAATTCCCTAAAGTTATAAAGTTAGGCTCCTCTCCCCAACTCAGAAATATTTTCATCTACATATAAAGTTCACAAAGATTTTGATTGACACTAAACTTCAAGTTGTGAAATTAGCTCAGTAGTTTAAGTCAATATATCAACTATATTATTCCAAAATAGTTTATATATGTAAATACTCTTCATATTTTTAAAGTTTTAAGCATATTAGCAATTAGATAGTGTAATAAGACCATTAATCTGCTAAAGCGAAACAAAACCAAAAGCCATTCTTACCTAAGGGTAGCCAGAGTTTATTTACATTACGTGAAAATCCTGTTTGTGTGGGTGTATGCAATATATATATATATTGACAGATATATGTAATTCTTTGAGGCCACTGTTTCGGACTCAGTTCTTTGACTGGACTCCAACAGAGAAGACCTAATCAGAATAAAACCTCTCACTTTAAAAACTCTAAAACAACAAACAACAAGGTGTTGTCAGCAGCCAGACAGGAAGGCCTGTGATGACCCAGTGTGATGAAGTCCACTCTGTTCTAACTCTATTAGAAAAGGAAGTCTGTAATAATTAATTTGCTTCTTGTTCCTTTTTTCCCTTTCTTAAGACGTTTTTGTCTCAAAAGCCTCTGCTCATCTCACTGGCTAACTTTTCTGTTTTTGCTGAGATGAGAATTACTATTAAAAACCAATTAGTCAGGTTGATTTTTAAATTTTTCAGTATACATGTATCATACAATTATCAGAAGCATTATACAAACGGATATAGAATTGCTATAAAATATAATTTTAGTAATTTTTAAAAATTAATCTCATTTCCTTTTAAGTTCATGTTTGTTGCTTATTTGATGATATGGGAAAATGGTACCCAGGGGACATTTTATCTGCCAGACAATGAAAACACCCTGTGCAGCCCTGATTCTCACTACTATCATCTGAGGCTTATGCTGTCCTCTTCACTGACTTCTTTCTGTTTTTAAAACAGCTGAACACAAATAGAGCTTGATAGGGCAGGAGAGGTGGCTTAGGGGTTAGGAGCGCTTGCTGTTCTTGCAGAGGTCCTTAGCTCGCTTCCCAGTACCATATCAGGAGGCTCACAAGTACCTGTAGCTCTACTTCCTGGAGGGATCCTGTGGCTCTGACTTTGGATGACACCTTCACTCACATGTACACTCCCACGCTCCCACAGAAACAAACACACATAAAATAAAAACAAATCTTTTTAAAAGGAAAAAATAGTCTGGCAGTGGTGGCGCACACCTTTAATCCCAGCACTTGGGAGGCAGAGGCAGGCAGATCTCTGTGAGTTCGAGGCCAGCATGGTCTACAAAGTGAGTCCAGGACAGCCAGGGCTCTGTTACACAGACAAACCCTGTCTTGAAAAACCAAAAAAAAAAAAGGAAAATTACAGAGCTTGATGACATGTTCCACATAAGCTTTGTACACACAATCTGGATTTTTTTTTTTGTATGTGTGTGTGTCTTAAGACAGTTTCATATAAATTTTTTGAAAATATTTATTTGTATGTACGTATTAGGTTTTCCTGGATATAAGTATGCACACCACATACATGCCTGATGCCTAGAAAGCTCTGAAGAAGGCACTAGATTCCCTGGACCTAGAGTTACAGACATTTGTGAGCCATCATATAGGTAATGAGACACAAACCCTGGTCCTCCACAAGCACCGTAAGTGCTCTTAACCACTGATCCATGACTCCAGCTCCTTAATAATGTAAATTTTTGAAACATTTTTGTTTTTTAAATTTCATACATGTGTACAAATGTATCTTGATCACTTCCAACCCAAATTCCCTCTCCCACTCTCTCCCCACCCAGACATCCCTAATACTCCCCTGTTCTACTTCCTGTGTTTCTTTTTTTCACAAAGTGATAATTAGAATTCCTAGAAAATATATTCCTCAAACATTGAAATATCACTACAATCTTATTAGTTCATTATTAAGATCATATTAAATTGTAGTGTTCAGATTGCCAAGAGCTGTGGCCTAAAATGTAGGCTCCAAGACTTTGCCTCAAGTTCTTTTCCAGTAGGTCTGGAATAAACCCAGGATATGCATTTTAATAATATTGTTGTGTTATCTTTATTTCCAGTAAAATGGAAGAATGACTCATTTGAAAGGTATCCATTATGTCTTTTCTCATGAATCAATTTCATAATTTTGTCTTGCTAATCTTAAACTTTTTTTTAAAATCTCAAATTGTTTAAGCTTTTTAAGACCAGAAAAACCTACTCCTGTCGTAGGTGAGCTTATAATCTATGGTTTTGTATTTCTAAATGATACTCATAAATCATATAATTAAACCAACAAAACCATAATGGGAAACAAGGTTGCAAAAGGAGATGTTGAAAAGCCTTGCGTAATAAGAAGGAATCCTAGGGTCTGATGCCTCTCATTTTCAGGAGGGGTTACCAGAGCAGGAGCGCAGCAGGCCATTCTCAAACAGGAGTAAATAAAGGCATCCTGTGCTATACCAGCAGCTAACTTGAAATGCCTTGAAGATCACCCCGCACCAACACAGGCATTTGGTCTCATGGTATTTTGTAGCTGACCAACATCTAACTCATATTTCAGGACTGACTCCTCTCATCCCAAATTTGGCCTTTGGTTAAAAATATGAAGAAGAGCTAGGCATAGCAGTTGGTACCTGTAAAACACTAGCATACTGGAGGCTGTGGAAGGAAAATCACAAGTTCAAGGCCAGCCTGGGCTACACAGAAAGTACTGAGCCAGCCTAGGCCACATAGTGAGACTTTGCTCAAAAATGACAAATAAGAAGGAAAGGAGGGAGGGGGAAGGTGGAAGGGAAGAGAGGAAAAGACCAGGATGGCACATATCAGCACCTTCTACCACAATCAGTGCACGTGCTTGCTAAAGGAAGAGAAGACACTGACTCGGGGAGTCCATCACCTGTTCTCTTGTGAGAATTTCACCAAAAGGCCAAGAGCTCAAGACTGTGTCTACCATGCAGTGCTCTGAGGTTCAGGTGCAGTGTGGGTGGGTGAATCACCAAAGCCTTGGGAGGTCAGAAAGGATGCAATAAAGGAAAAAGAGCAAGTGGATAAACCCACAGAAGCAGAAATGTGGACCATCTGACCCCCTGAAAGGGTAGCTGCCATGTGAGTGTACCCTATGAGAGAGCATCCTTTCTCTTCAAATTAGCTTCCCTGATAGGCCCACCTATACTCATGGAGCTGAGTTGAAATTTTGGTTCCCATCAACAATCTAATTAAGACAATGGAATACTGAACAGCAACAGTTTGACAGTAGATAAGGAAGGAAGCACATTTCCCGTGTATGGACACGCTCAGCCTCCTGTGAATTCAGGTCATGCTGAAGCTCAAGCCCATAGCATCAAAAAGGAGGAGGTTTAGTCTGTCACAAATGCAGGGTGAAGACATTCCAAAAGAGAGAGCTGGGACTTAGGTCACTGGTAGTATGTTTACCTAGTAGGCACAAGGCCTGGGTTTGATCCCCTTGTGGTGGGGAGGAGGAGGTACTTCCAGACAGGATAACATCTGTCATGTTTTATATATGTATATATATATATATATATATATATATATATATATATATATAAAACCATACATACTAATTCTCCTGGTCTTACTAGCAGTAATTATAGCTTTAATGTAATACACTGTCCAAATATATCCACTGTTTGGTAATCAGAAAATCAAAATATGGCTGAGGTTATACTTCTGTCAGGGTCAGCAAAGTGAAGCTGCTGCACAGTGGACTGAAATCAGATTAAAAACATTTTACTATCTCCATCTAGCTCCACTTTATTTTCTCCATCTCACTGCTCTCAGCATAGCAGGAATTCCAAAGGAACTAGGATGGAAGCGCTGTGTCAGCTGGAGCACAACTGCTGAATATAGCTTTAAAAAGGTCACTTGATATGCATTATATAGCTTCATAATGCTTAAGAATACTTGGGGAGGTAGAAGCTTGATGTGGAGAGAGGAAGAGCTGTAAGTTCAACAAAAGAAGAGATAAAAGGAGATGCACAAAATTGTTGCCAAGAAGTGGTTTCGTAGTGGTGATTGCATTTTCACTATTTCTTTGGAAGGAATCGTTGGAAAAGGGTTTCAGAAACAAGATCTATTAAAACTTAAAAGCTGGAGATCTAGCTGTGGAGATGGGGAGATCTGAGAGCCAAATACCGGTGCTCCCAGGTGCCGGTGCTCCAAGCTCATGGCCAGTGCCTTTTCAGGGTTCTCCAAAGGCTAAGAGTTGTCAGCTTTTCTATGATCTTTTTTGTTTGTTTTTGTTTTTCTGAGAGAGGATTCCTCTGTGTAACAGTACTGGCTGTCCTGGAACTCACAGAAATCTGCCTGCCTCTTCATGTTGAGAGTAAAGGCGTACACTATCACGCCTGGCCTCTATGGTCCTCTTAAAAGGCACTAGTTTCATTCATGATGGGTCCACTCACTTGACAAAATTTCTCTTCACATGCCACACTTCCAAATATTGCTTTGGGGATCTGGCTTTAGCATATGAATTTGAGAGAGGCACATGAAGTCAACACTATGCTACTAGAAAACCAGTAGGAGTGTATGACTCTATTTTGGTCAGTAATATTTCACACAAGACCACTGGGTAATGGTCAGTTGGCCTATGAGTTCTGGGGCCTTTGCTTCCTTTACTGGTCAAATTCTGGAAAATATTAAGCAGAAACTCACTTCAACATTAGAAAAGGTTTAAGTCTTGTGAATTAAGTATTCTATGACTTTTGTCTTAGTCGCTGTTCTATTGCTGTGAAGAGATACCATGCCCAAGGCAGAGAAAGCTTTTAACATTTCAGGGGGTTAATTCATTGTCACCATGTCAGGGAGCTTGGCAGCACTCAGGTAGGAAGACATACTGCTGGAGAAGTAGCTAAGAGCTACATCCTGATCCATAGGCAGTGGGGGGGGGGGGGGGGGGGGGGGGGGGGGGAGAGGGGGAGAGGGGGGAGAGAGAGAGAGAGAGGGAGAGAACACTTTTGAAACCTCAAAGCCCACCCCTAGTGACACACCACCTACAATAAGACCATACCCCCTAATCCTTCACTGATGCCTCATCATTTGAGGACTAAGCCTCAAATATATAAGCCTATGAGAGATAATCTCACTCAAACCAGCACAGACTTCATGGGTAACTTCATTCAAGATATAGACATAAAAAAATATAAAGAGATGTCTAACTTTGCTACACAAAATATTTTCAGTAGTTCACAATTTCCCCCCAAATACAATCATTGTCTATTTCCCGATAAGCATATTTGTGTTTATGATGCTATCCCTTTTTATGGCCCAACATTTAATACATCCCATGATCTAGTTCATGGCTGATGTTCAATAAATATTTAATATTTGTTCATTGAATCACACAGGGTTAAGCAGCACCAGTTTTTACTAGGAAATATGACTTTTGAAACTGACAGATGCTAGAATGAACCTGAAGCACACCATCCCATTCTGTGTTTAATGAAGAAACGGCTTCATTAAAAGAAATGGAACTCTTTTGTGCTCTGGTTCTTGAGACTGAAAGGCATTACATTTCACTTGAAAAAAGGATGCCTAATCTTGGAAGCCACAGACTGTACTGAAAAAGCATAATTTCATCAACTCGTTGGCAAACACAACATAGAATGATGTTGTCTGGCAAGGGTGCTTCACTCTGGGAAATGATCCTCCCTGCAGTTTTTCTGCAGGTCCAACTCAGGAAATAAGCTTAGGGAAAAAAAGCAAACACCAGACCAGAGAAGTCCCCTGTACTCTGAAGGGCCAGAAGTTGCATGGTGGGCTGCCACGAAACAGTTTTCCTGAGCAGGCCCATGGCAAAGGAACTCACAACAGCTGCAGCTGCATAAAACCCGAGAAAAACCAAGCCAGTCAAGATTCCATCATGGGTTTGGGGATGAACTTCACAAAGCCCTCTGCATCCCAACCGAAGGGTAGTTAGCAGCTGCTGGGTACTAGGAAGTGTCAGGTTTTTTCAGGTAGGTTGCCCCAGCACCAATGAAAGGCCCTACACACGTGCACATTACTGCAGCACCAAGAGATTAAAGAAAAAAAGTATATGAAGTTGAGAGAAAGATCTGGTGGTGTGGATCTGAGAGGAATTGGAGGGGAGGGACTAGGGTGTAGATGTGATTAAATGTACAAAACTCTCAAATTTTATACACACACACACACACACACACACACATATATCAAATAAATGAGTATATCCTTAAAAAAAATACTGAATCACTGGGGCTGGAGAAATGGCTCAGTGGTTAAAAGAGCTTCTTGCTCTTCTAGAGGACCCAAATTTGGTTCCTGGCACCCACATCAGGTGGCTCACAACTGTTTCTAACTTCAACTCCAGGGATCCAATGAGCTCTTCTGGCCTCTTTGAGCACCCACATACATGGTGTGTCATACACACAAATAAATAATTATAAATAAAAATACAATTTAAAAACACTTTAAAAAACACTATTACTAACATAGTTTTTTTTTTTTTCCAGACAGCTAAGATCCAGTTTCTATAATGCTAATTAAAACCTTCTACTTTGAGGAATATGGTGTGTAAGGAATGTGGGAGTAGCTGTCAAACGCAGTCTGTTCTAAATCCATTCAGTGGTACTCTGGGAGGAAAAAAAAATAACTTGGCATCCAAATCAGCCTTTTAATATTCATTATCTATTATATGTATGCTGTAACTTCCTGAGTTACAGAGGCCAAGTTTCAGTGGACCAATAAAAATCGATCAGGGGCCATCTCCAAGAGGCACCTGACACTTGGGGAGGAGGTGTGCTTTTCTCACATAAAGATTGATGCCTCTCACACATATTTCTGATGTTATTTTTCCCCCTCAATATCCAACATTATATTCAAGCATTCAGAAAGTGAATAGACATTCTGGAATAGACATTATCTTGTTCTTTAGAATAGTAGATTTAGGACATATATGTATATAATTTTCAAAATGCAAGTGGTTATTAATATAAGAGTGATTTCCAACGCTGAAGGTTGGATGTTGGCTTCCCACATGCTAGGCAAGTGCTCTGCCATGACCTACACTCCCAGTTTGATTTTTATATTTACTTCGATATAGGGTTTCACTAAGGTGTCAGGGAGATCTTGAACTTAAGATCATCCTGCCTCAGTGGCCTGTGTCTGTGAAAGCCAGAAGAGGGTAGCAGGTCTCCTGGAACTGGAATTGCATCAGGTTGCACTGAAAACCAAAACCCAATTCTCTGCAAGGGTAGCCAGTGCTCTTAACCACTGAGCCATCTCTTCAGGCCCGCTTATGGCATTGTCAGACACGCTTCATTTTGGTGGATTCTCCATCTCTTCCCCAGCAGTTTGATTTTGTCATGCTCCTCTGAACCATTCTTCCCATCTAATATGCATTAAGAGTTCTTTACATAGCCAGGTGGGAGAAGGGGAAAAAGAGAGGGAAAAGAGGTGGGGAAGAGAGGAGATAGATAGATAGATAGATAGATAGATAGATAGATAGATAGATAGATAGATAGACAGATAGATAGACAGATAGATAGACAGATAGATAGATAATTTTTATTTTTGTTTTGTTTTTTGTTTTTCCAGACAGGGATTCTCTGTGTAACAGCCCTGGCTGTCCTGGAATTCACTCTGTAGACCAGGCTGGCCTTGAACTCAGAGCTTGGCCTGCTGTGCTGGGATTAAAGGAGTGCACCACCATGCCTAGCCGAGAGAGATTTTTAAGTTGTTAAAACTTGGTTTGGGAAATTTACATTTTGGAGAGATTGGTGAAAACAGCAGGTAGATGCTCTTGTTCTCACTTACTCTTTCTTCTACAAGATAGTACCTTCATAAATTGTTGCATGAAAACTTCATCTAAAAAGCTCATTTAAGACAAAGGAGACAGGCAATTCCACTCACTCAAGATTAAGAGGCTTACACTACAGAAATCAGTGTGGTGATTCCTCAGGAAGATGAATTGATCTATTCCAAGCTGCTATTCTACTCTTGGGGGGGGAACCCAAAGGATATTTTCATCCTCCACAGAGGTACTTTGTTTAACCATGTTCATTTTTGCTCTACTCATAATAGCCAGAAATTGAAAACAATCTAGATGTCCCTTAATCAATGAATGGACAAAAAAAACTGTCGTATACTTACACAATGGAATATTACTCAGCTGTTAAAAAATGAAATCCTGAAATTCACAGGTAGATGGATGGAACTAGAAAGAAATCACTGAGGTAACCTAGACTTGGAAAGACAACTATGGTATGAATTTGCTTATATGTGGATATTAGCCACTAAGTCAGTGATAACCAAGAATAAACTATAGGTATAGAGTAAGGGACTGGGGGTAGAGGGGGTGTCTCGGACACATATCCCTAGTAAAGGAAAATAGGACAGGGGAGGGGACTGGAATGAGAGGATTAAGTAGGGAGGAGGATAGAAGGAGGGATGGGGAAGGGAATATGGGGAGAGGTGCTAAAATTAAGGGCCATTTGAGGGGTCATATGGAAACTTAATACAGTAGAAACTTCCTACAATATATACATATATGAACACAATCTAAATGAAACTGCCAAATAATGGGGGAGACAGATCCCCAACTAGACATCTCTTGTCACCAAATGAAGCTTCCAGTACTGGGGAAGGGTTCCATCTAATTGAGTTGTTGGCCAAAGGGGTGCCATGAGAACCCACAAATAACCCAAGCTGTTACCAAGATTGTAGGTTGTTCTCCATAAAGCGAGAGCAATGCCCTGTTGATGAAGACAGCACCTACACAACTTACTGAGCATGGAGGAGTTGCTGGTGCCAACAGAGAACCTTCACCGCCGTGGGCTAGCATATCTGGTACAGGAAGGTACTCAGCACATTACCAAAGAAGAAAGGTAAACACCAACCCAGCTACAAACCCTCTGATCCACAGTGGTGTCCTGCCTGCAAGATACGCTACGGCAATGGTGGCACAAAGCCTGTGGGAGTAATCAAGTAATGTCTGATTTGACTTACAGTCTACTTAAGATGGAACCCATACTTGATGCTGCCTGAGTGACCACGAACCTGAGACCAGACAGTCCAGGACTTATGGTAAAACCAAATACTACTGTCCTTCTAAAAGAGCATAACAATACAATGGCTCCTAATGACATTCTGCTGTACTCATGGGTCAGTGCCTTGCTCAGCCATCATCAGAGAAGCTTCCTTCTGCAGCAAAAGGAAACACATACAGAGACCCACAGCAGACAATATGCAGAGAATGAGAGGCCTTGGAATACTCATCCCTAAACTGGATGTCTCCATCAAATCTGTCCCCTCAGGGTTCAGGGAGTCCTGAAGAAGAGGAGGTAGAAGGAGTGTTAGAGCCAGAGGGCATGGAGGACATGGGGAAACAAGGCCCTCTAAACCAATGGAATCGATGCACATATGAACTCTCAGAGAGCCTGAACAGGGCCTGCGTGTGTCTGCATCAGATAGGGTCCTAGAGCTGAAAGGAGAAGTGGACACAAGCCCCCGTCCCTAACCCAGAAGATATCTCTGATTAATTACCACTTGCAAATGAAAATTTAGTTTTCTCCAAGAGAATCTCAGTGGGGAAAAAAACTAATTTTAAGGGTAGGTCACATGCCCAGAAGTAGATGGTCAACAGAAAATGAATCACAGGTAGTGATTCCCAGCCAAAGGTCATGACCTCTTTGAGGGGAAGGGTCACCTAAGACCATCTGCATAATAGATATTTACATTACTAAATACATATATTTACATTGGTTCTTTTGGGGGAATTACAAGACTAAGACCATATGCATAACAGATTACATTATGATGCATAACAGTAACAAAATTATAGTTATGAAGTATCAACAAAAATAATTTTACGGCTGGGTGTGATGGGGCACACCTTTAATCCCAGCATTCAGGAGGCAGAGGCAGGTGGATCTCTGTGAGTTCAAGGCCAGCCTAGTCTACAAAGCGAGTCCAGGACAACCAGGGCTGTTACACAGAGAAACCCTATCTGAAAAAAACAAAATAAATAATAATAATAATAATTTTTATGGTTGGGGGTCACCACATGAGGAACTGTGTTAAGGGTTGCAGCATTTGGAAAGTTGAAAAACACTGGCTTAGAGCTTTCTTGTCTCATAATATTGTGTCAGGGCTTTTTAAAAAAATTTATCTTCTGTGATCAAGATGTAACGAATACATTTTTTAAAATTGTCTTTAAATTTTTTATTATATATATATATTTTTCTCTCTCTTTTTCTCTGCAGGTCCTTTCTGTATGTATGTATTATGGCTTTAGTGTTTTTATGAGATTCCTGAGTGTGCAAACGAGTTGGTCTCGGCATCTGGATCTGTTTCTTGTGCTTTTTCTTGGGCTCTTTTTCTTCTGTTTGTTTGTTTTATACCATTTGGATATGGTAGGTTTTTTTTGTATCTTATTTTATTATTACCCCTTAGACGCCTGTTTGTTTTCTCGTGAGATACAGAAAGAAGATAGATCCATAAGGGAGGAAAGTGGGGAAGAACTGCCTGGAGTGGAGGGAGGGGAAACTGGAATTAGGATATATTCCTTGAGAAAACAAATATTTTCAATAAAAAGAAAAAAGAATGTATTCTAGTATCAAAAAATAATTACTGTGATGTCTCAGTGGCTTAAGGGCACCAACTCCCCTTCCAGAGGATCCAAGTTAAAATCCCAGTACGCACATGGCAGCTCACAACTGTTTGTAACTCTAAGATCTGATACTCTCCCATAGACACACATGCAGGCAAAACACCAAAGCATATAAAATAAACAAAAATTTTAAAAAGATTAATAGGCTGTCTTTACACATAAAAATGTAAACATAGCATTTCTAATTATATTTCTTGAAAAAATTAGGATAGCAAGGATAGCAAACCATTGTGCATTAATTTGCACTGCTTCAAGTGTTTTGCCTGCATGTGTGGCAGGTGCTCCCAGAAGCCAGAAGAGGGTGTTGGATTCCCTTGAATTGGAGTTACTGATGGTTGTTAGCCACTGTGTAAGTAGAAGAATCGAACCTAGGTCCTCTGGAAAAGCAGCCAGCTCTCCAGTCCTGTAAGGTATATTTTTAGTTATTTATTTATATTTATTTTTTTTAAAGATTTGTTTATTATATAGTGTTCTCTCTGCATGTATGCCTACAGGCCAGAAGAGGGCACCAGATATAATTATAGATGGTTATGAGCCACCATGTGGGTGCTGGGAATTGAACTCAGGACCTCTGGAAGAGCAGTCAGTGCTCTTAACCTCTGAGCCATCTCTCCAGCCCCCAGTATATTTTTATTTTAAGAGTAACTATTTCAGTTATGAAACAAAACCAAGTCTACGAACTTTTGTTTTGTTTTTGAGAGAGGGTCTCACTGCATAGCCCAAACTGGCCTGGAACTCACTGTGTAGCCCAGGCTGGCCTCAAACTCACAGAGATTTACCTGCCTCTGCCTCCCAAGTGCTGGGACTAAAGGCGTGGGTCACCATGTCCAGCAAGTCTAAGAATTTTAATTATCCCTTCTCCAAAACAAGGCAAACACTTTAGAAACAAAAGCAAAAGCCAGGCATGGTTGTGCACGCCTTTAATCCCAGCACTCGGGAGGCAGAGGCATGTGGATCTCTGTGAGTTTGAGGCCAGCCTGATCTACAAAGTGAGTCCAGGACAGTCAAGGATACACAGAGAAACCCTGTCTTGAAAAACCAAAACCAAAAAAAAAAAAAAGAAAGAAACAAAAGTAAAAACTACTCACTAGAATAAAAAAAAATTGTTCTAAGATTAAAGGCAAGCCAAAAATAATCATAGGGTAGGTGTTTTTATTATCGCCCACAACACTGGGGCAGCAAAAATACCTACTATATAGAGTGATTTGAGGATTAAGAAACCAAAAACACCATGGTGTGCTTAGTGAGATTCCTACTACATAGCCAGCCGCAGCCTCAAATGCCATGTAGAAGGACACTCTAAAAACTTACTATTTGGGAAACACTTTAGAAACAAAAGCAAAAGCCAGGCGTGGTTGTGCACGCCTTTAATCCCAGCACTAAAAAACAGAAATTCCTAGCCAATATATTCATCTTTATAAGACTTATTTTCTCAGGAGACTTTATAACTTTCCACTATGTAACTGTAATTCAATGTGAAATACAGTTACTAAGAAAGAAAATGAGCTGGGCATGGTGGCACACACCTTTAATCCCAGAACTCGGGAGGCAGAGGCAGGAGGATCTCTGTGAATTCAAGGCCAGCCTGGTTTACAACTGTCTGCAACTCCAGTCACAAAGGATCCAACACATGCAGGATGTACAGACATACATGTTGTAGAACAGATCACCTATTCACATAAAATAAGTGAAAAAACATTTAAAAATGATAAATTATATCCATATTTTTCTTCAGACAATTGACCACTGGTTTCTAGAAGACACACCATCACAAAGGGTCTGTTTCAATGAACATCCCAAATACATAAATCTAGAGGGAGAAACTTATGTTGTTTTGGGTTGGAGCAGGCACGGGACTGGAAGGTACTACATGAAGGGTGCTGGGTTTATTTACAAGGTGATGAAAATGGTCTAAAATAGATTGTGATGATGAACGCTCCAAATATATTGAAAGCCAGTGGATCATACACTTTAAATGGTTTATATGTGAAAAAAGCTGTTACTCAAAAAAATGAAAAATACCATGTAACATCTTAATGCATAACCTTCGAGGTTATTCCTGCATCCAACAGTATTTACATTTCTATGGCTTTTGATGACTATTTTGCCAAGTTGTTTGACATAAGAATTAAGCCAATTAAATTATAATCAGGAGTATTTAAGAGCTCTTATTTATAAACATTCTTTTTTGAAGTTCATGATCGCCAGTGGCAATTTAATCCACAGTACTATAAGCAGAAATACAAGTAATTAGTAGGTGGCTGAGGGACCAGTTTCAGTTGCTTCACCTTTTATCTATTATGAACAATGCTTCTGTGACCATATACATTTTTTTTTCTTTTTGGTTTTTCGAGACAGGGTTTCTCTGTGTATCCCTGATTGTCCTGGGCTCACTTTGTAGACCAGGCTGGCCTCGAACTCACAAAGATCCGCCTGCCTCTGCCTCCCAAGTGCTGGGATTAAAGGCGAGCGCCACCACCGCCCGGCTCCATATATCTTCTTTCTAAAAATAGTATTTTATTTTTTATTATGTGCATATGTGTGTTGGGGAGCTATGTGCTTGTGTAGAGCAGGTGCCAGATCACTAGGAGCTGGTGGTGACAAGTTTGGAGGTACTTGTTCTCAACCACTGAGTCATCTATCCAGCCCTATATATAAATCACACACACACACACACACACACACACACACACATTTTATGGGGCCACAGGGACTGAATACAAGCCCTTCCACAAGTTAGGAAGTGAGCTCCTGCTGAGCCACACTCTTAGCCAGCCTTCCTTGCAGGAATGAGAAGCAGAGGTGATTCCATGGTCTAACAATAGTTGTGCAACACTAAATTATGCAGAAAGGCCATACTCTTGAGAATATTATCCAGGAAAGTGTTGGCCATATAAAATAAAGAGCGTGTAACAGTACAGAAAAAGACTGCACGAGGTGGGAAAATGCAGGGCACACATATAACCTACTTGAAATCCTTCCAGGGCTTCCTATTCCTCACCGTGTCCTGTGGAATCTTCCTGTCCGGCGTCAGCTTTCTCCTCCTTGACGCTCAGAGGAAAAGTAAGCTTCAGAGCCTTTCCACATGTTTCTCCCTTTGCTAGTGTTTTTCTTTGCCCAGTGGTTTCAAGTCTCATCTTAAATGTCCCTTCTTCAGAGAAACCTTACACTGAGTGCCAAGACCAGGCTAAATGTGTTTCCATCGCAGTTTGTAATTTTCCACCTTAATCATTCTGCTTCTGGTACTTGTTTATTCAGCCAGTAACCAAACACTGAGAGCCTTTCACATATAGAGATGCAGTTTAAAACAAAGTATACAGATCCATGCTGTCTATGACCTCATTCTCTGGGGAAGGGATGGCTGGCTGTACAGTAAAACAGCAACAGCGTACTGGATAATTTCAGAACGAGATAATTAGTTTAATGGCCGCTCTCTGTGGTTCAATTGCAAACTCCTTGAAGGCAGGAGCCTTCTCTGTTTTCAAGCTAATTCCAGCTAATTCCGGATCTATACTTTTTTTTTTAATTGTTGTAAAGCAAGTACGTAAATGGTTAAGTTCCAGGTTTCCTCCTTTCCCCAAAGCTATCTACTAAGAAGGCACTCTTTTCATAATTAGGATCATTATAAACAAAAATTACCATCTGGAGTAAACAGAACTCCGGGTAAATAAAACACGTTTACTTCACACTCGTTAACGACCTAGTGATAAAACGGACCCTGAAACACCGGACCCATTGGCTGGTGACTAGAATGCCCTTGGCGCACAGCCAAGTCGTCAGCAGTGTAATCTCCTGTTTTTTAAAAGCGGCTTTACATACCCAAGGTATGATGCCTTTAATTTTCTGGTTTCTAAAGTGCTTCAGAGCCTCCCCTCAGCCACAGGATGGTAAAAAGCCACACTCCCACACTCGTCAATAGCGAGGGTGCAACATAATTTTGTGTGAGGTCAATAAAGAACGTGATCTTTACACAAAAGGTCACCAGCCCCGTCCAAGAAATTCGTCTAGGAGCTCTAAGGACGGCTGGGCTGGAAAACACCAGGAAATTCTAGGTTGGTTACAGGCTCTCGCCCAGAAACCCTTCCCCGGGGCTAGAGCGCTGGGGGACGCCTTTCTTTCCAGAGGCGCATGCGCAGCACACTCTCCGGCCGCCGCACGCCTCCCCGTCCAACCAAGCCGCTTACGTCACCAGACAGGCGGCGAGGGATGCTTCCGCGCCTAGAGGAAAACGAGTCCGCGCACCTTTCCTTCCCTTTGTGAGCACGAGACGCACTTCCTCCTTCCACCCGAGTCCCAGCGCCTTCCCCATGTCTTCTCGGAGAGTCCAGATTTGTTCAAACTCTCTAATGCGTCCTCGGGACCCCGAAGGCTGCGGCGAGAACGGAGTGGTTGTTTACAGACGCGCGCGACGGGGATCAGTCCGCGGGGGCGGAGCCAGGCGGCCGGCGCTTCTTTGCCTACCCCTCCCTCCCTCCCCAGCCTTCCCCCGCGAGCGGACGCGCCAGCGCCTCTGTCTCGCTTTTTCTTATTTTCTCCCCCTTTCCCCTTCCTTTTCTTTTCTTTTTTTCCCCTTCCCCCCCTTCCACCATTTCCCCTCGGAGGCGCTTCCCCCGGGCAGGGGCAGAGCCGGCCTCACCCCGCGCCTCTCCCCGGCCCCCCGCCGCCCTATGGCGAGAGGGCGCCCCCTCCTCACCCGGGCACCAGCGGCGGCGGTCGGAGGAGTGGGACCGGCGGCGGCGGCCTCGGGCCCAGGGTCATCATGGAACTAGTTCGCTGACTGACCCTTCGGCCGCAGCCGTGCGTCCCGCCCGAGTGCCCGCGCCCGCCGGCCCGGTTTGCCCCCTTCTCTCTCCTCAGTCGGCCCGGCAGCCGCGCGCGCCGAGGATCATGAGGTGGTGACGGGCTCCCGGATGACCCCGCGTCACCACTGTGAGGCCTACCGCTCAGCCGGGGAGGAGGAGGAGGAGGAGGAAGAGGAGGAGAAGAAGGTGAGGGCGGGGGCGCGGCGTGGCTGCCGTGCGCGCCGCCGTGCGGAGTGGGAGCTCGCGGGGGCGCGCGCCGCTCCTGGAGGACCCGGCCCTCGGCGGTCCCTTCCTGGGCACCTTGAGGGCTGCGCCCCTTTCGCCCCGGGCAGTTGTGGGTGGGATTCCTTCCAGTCCGGTGTTTCTGTCCCCTAGTAACTTGTAGCCATGGCGCGTCCCCGACTGGCGTGCCAGTTCTAGGCTCCTTGAGCCAGTGCTCAGAAGGGTCACACCCCCCCCCCCCCCCCCCCCGGCCTCCCCTCCCGCGAGGCCACCGAAGATAATTTACGGGGCAAAGCAGAGTGAATGCCAAGTGACTGGTGCACCTCCCCGCCGGGTTAACGTTATAGTGTCAAGCAAGGATTACCTAGGCTGACATGAATAATAGCTGGCCAAATAGGAAGGCATTGAGGATTGTTGGTTTATAAACATCTGACAAGTGTAAGTTATTATTTATCAGGCATACTGCTAAATTCTGGAAACCGTTGGTGGTCAAGAAACTCACGATTAGTTGAGAAAGCAGGTCTAGCAGTGGTCATGACAGTAATTAAATCCAAAGGCAGAATTATGTTCAATTCAAGTACATACAGATACAGAAAGGCAGGGTAGGATATTCCGACACAATTCCAAAAGGTGATGCTAATAGATTAATAGCAATCTTAGTGGGAGGAATTCGTCACCGAAAGTTGGAAAAACTGTAGATCGCATGGAGATTGAACCCATTGTTTTGGAATCAATCACCTATGACCTCCTATTGCTGGTGCTTCATGAAGTCAGGAGGAAGTAGTGGGTATGAGAATCTTAAAGGATCTCATTGATAATCCCTGTTCAGAAAAGGAAGAACCAGATTATTAATAAAGTTGGCATTGTGAGTACCATAATAGGATAATTATGTATTAATGGAGTTACTCGTTATTAATGAGGTTTGTGTCCCAGCATTGTGTTGCACTCTTAACTCAGAAGACCAGTGGGTCCTGGATGTATGTTAGTTTATATTGTACAGTAAGCACTTTATAAACTTGTTAATTCAGAAATTAAGCTGTTTAATAAGCATGAAAAGTATAGAAGAAGCAGTTGAGACAATGGGAGAAAAATACAAAGTCATGTTAAATATTAAGAAAAATTTAAACTTTGAGGGTGTAACTCATTTAGGCGTGTGTGGAATATGCCAAGCAAAATTTAAGTTGAGCTTGCCAAACCAAATTTGGGGGAAGAAATGTGAGTCCATAAGTAGAAAATTCTATACCTTGAACTTTTTATGTGCAAAACTATTTTTAAATTATAAAATTATCTGGCTATGTGTCTAAGGTGCATATAAATCAGTTTCATAATTAGATTGAGTTCCCTTCTAATTATGTATATGTGTACATTCTAACCCCTCCCCCAGTATCTGAAACACTTCTGGACCCAAGCATTTCATATAAAGGATACCTAATCACTATAGCCCTTTTGTTTTAGAGACTTAAAAAAAATCATTCAATTTGTGTATGTGACTAATAGTGGGCATATATGAACAAGAAACAATAAAATTCTATCATTAAAAAAGTAATTGTCCTGGGGAGGCTAAGAAAGGCTTTCAGGTGCTACACAGCCCAGACCTGGCAAAAATGTTCTCATCTCTAAAAACGATGAAGAGTGTAATGACACTTTTAGTGTTTGTGTTAGCAAAATTCATTATTCATCTGGCTTAAATCTCTAAAAGAGGCAAAACAATCCCCTGCTGTCTGCCTGTCAGTAACTGTGTTATAGCAGTGTAAAATTGTTTTTTCTACATTATTGACAAATAATTTACAACTTAATTCTACACATAGTTAACCTTTTACCCATTTTTTTTTGTCTTATGTATGTGGCATATACTCCTAGGATTCAGTATCTCCTATGAATAGGAATATTTTCTTACAGAATTACAGTATATTTTTAAGTTTTAGTAAATGTAGTTTTCATCCATGCAGACTATAACCTGCAGTCTATATTCCATTTGTCTCTTTGATCTAGTAATGCCCCTTAAAATACGCCTTGCTTTCAGTACAGGATCCAATTCAGTTAAAGCCGAATTTAAACTGGACCCTCTTCATACTAATTTTGAAATGATTTCATTGTTTCTCCTCATCTCATTGTTTCAGCAATTAATTATTTGAAAAGCCCAGGCTGATCTTGAACTTGTTATGTAGCCAAGGGTGACTTTGAACTTCTCATCCTCATGTCTCCACCTCCCAAGTTCACAGGTGTGCACCTCAAGGCCAAGGGTTTTGGGGGTGGGTGTTTCTGTTTGTTTTTGTTTTTTAGAGACAGGGTTTCTCTGTGTGACAAGCCCTGGCTGTCCTGGACTCACTTTGTAGACCAGCCTGGCCTTGAACTCACAGTGATCTACCTGACTGCCTCCCGAGTGCTAGGATTAAAGATGTGCACCACCATGCCCAACTTGTTTTTGTTTTTTTAAGTTTAAGGAAAGTTTCTTTTTCTTTTTCTTTTTTTTTTTTTGGACAAGGTCTGGGCTGTGTAGCACCTGCCCTGAGAAGTGCTAAGATTATAAACGTGTACTACATATGACTTATATTGTCTTTTTAGGTGGAGACTAGATAAATGATTTGGAATATTTTAATATAGGCATTTTCAGGAAATTTTCCTTTAACCCCACTTTTTTTTTAATTGATAAAATCTGAATATTTGAAAATCATACTAATGGCCTTAATTGTTAAAGACTCCCTTAAACCAATTTTATCTGTTCACATGACTTCAAATGGTTTAATGTTAGTAAATTAATGTATTTAAATTGTAAATAAAAAATAATGGCCCTTACTGATTATTTTTACTTTATTTTTAGGGAGAATGTTTGGAACAAATATTTCTAAGAATTTCTAACATAAAAAGTTAGTGGTCTTAGTTTTTTATTAGTTTTACACAATACTGAATTCCAAATTTAAAAGTGAGGATGCTTTAGATAACATTGTTGCTAACTTTAATATATGGTATTTTAAAGAGCTATAAAATCCTATACTGCCTCATAACATTCTTATTTTGCTTTATAAATTACTTAATAAATACTTGCATTTATAAATGTGTATATTATACTTATTCTGTAATTAAGTGATGAACATTATTTATATTTGATTTTAATAGGTAGCTACATCAAGCTGGGTGGCAGGCAGATCCAAAGGGATATCATGAAGTTTCCAGGACCTTTGGAAAACCAGAGATTGTCTTTCCTGTTGGAACAGGCAATCTCCAGGGAAGCCCAGATGTGGAAGGTCAATGTGCCGAAAATACCTACAAATCAGGTAATTTCTCTCTTGAGATAGGTGCTTTTTATTAAAAGTGCACTATTGCCTAATGTATATCCTGATGCTGCATTGGGGAGATTTGTTAAGTGTATTCTTAGCTGGGTATGGTGTTGCATACTTGTAATCCTAGTGCTTAAGAGGAGTTCAAGGCCAGTATTAGTTGGAGACCAGCCTGAGCTACACAAGACGATGTCTCAGGAAAGCAAGCAAAAAACATTCTTTCAGAAATATCATCTTTCTGAAACAAAGCAAAACTTTGTTTTATGTGGGTTACAGGTAATTACCTGCATTCATTTTCCTTATAGACTAATATAGTATAAAGCTTCTTTATTTCTAAATGTGTAGTTAGCCATGAAGAGGAAACATCTTTGTATTATTATATTTGGGGGAAAACAACAAAAATCTGTCAATATTTATAAGGAGTTCAAGTGAAATACTAAAATAATGGGAGTGCTGAAAGTCTTGGAGATAGCTGAACTCTGCTATTGCTATACATTTTTTAAAAATTATTTTATTTTGTATCTGGCAATATTTCGCTTGCATGTATGTTTGTGTACCTGTGTATGCCTGGTGCCTCTGGAGGTCAGAAGAGGGGCCCCTGGAACTGGAGTTACAGATAGTTGTTAGCCATCATGTGAGTACTAGGACTTGAACTCATGTCCTCTGCTGGAGCAACAAGTGCTCTTAACCACTGAGCCATCTCTCCAGTCCCCTATATACTTTCCTTTTAGACATTTTTATACTATAATCATATTCTGGTAGTTAACATTTTTATAAGTAACTAAAAGTTTATCCACTCCCACAGTTTACTATATAAGACTTGTGCATCTTTTTATCCCTAGTATCTAACAGGGTGCTTGGGGTGTAGAAGAGTGGCCAAGAAATCTTCAATATGTACCCAGTGATCAAATGACAAACTGCTGTTTTATGTTAGCTCTAGATTTATAGGCTGTTGAAGTCTGTGTTTTCTGATTCTACTCTTAATTCTTGCTGAAGAAACCTGTTTCATGTTTACTATCTGTCCGTTTGCACTTTGCACATTAAAACCAGCTGACTTTGAATAAGTGCTGTCTATTGTAGAACACTCAGGCACTAGCATTTAGTATATAGTTTGATTCTCTTAAAATAGGCACAGTTCATGTTCAAAACTTCGATAATGAGTAACGGAATTTGAATCTTCACTTGAGGCAATCTCTTGTTATTAGACTTTCTCATTTATTTATTTATTTTTTTTTTGGTTTTTTCAAGACAGGGTTTCTCTGAATATCTCTGGCTGTCCTGGACTCGCTTTGTAGACCAGGCGGGCCTCGAACTCACAAAGATCCACCTGCCTCTGCCTCCCAAGTGCTGGGATTAAAGGCGTGCGCCACCACCGCCCGGCTATCTCATTTATTTTTGTATGAATGTGTGGCTTAGATTTCTTTAAATGTTTATTGAGCATTTGCTATGTTTCTAGGTACAATTCTACAGATTGAAGATACTAATGGAGAAAACTCTCCAAATTTCTTGACTGTGTTGGGACTCAAAGCCTTTCAACAGACTTCTAAAAGGAACTCTGTCTTTCCCCTTTCTCCTGCCATCTCCTTAAGTCAGTATGAGGCTAACCCTAGTAACCATTGGCAGCATAGTTGCGAAGATGATATTTCACAGTGACTTCAGTGAATGGCTGAATTACCATGTTACCTGGTCTGATTCTGTGGCCAAGTTAACAGGTTTTAGTGAGGTGATGTCAGAGAATGAGACAGGATCAAAACTTATAAGACAGGCCTACTTTTTTTTCTTTTCTGAAACTTTGAAACAGCAGGAGAACTACAACACAACTTAAAGTGTTTGTAATCTAGTCACACACAAAAAAGATACAAAGTATGGTGTGGCTTACAGATTCATACAGCTAAACTCAAGTTTTCCAAATTGAATAATTATGAGTTAAATTAATGGATCTCTTTCCTTATAACATTTCTATATTATCTGATACTGATTACCTTATCAAATATAAACTAAAAACTAATATTTTTAGAATTTGTCAAAGGATGAAAAAATTCATCCAAGTAGTTTAGTTTACAGAAAAGTCTGGGACATGAGAGATAAAGCACGAAGATTAACACTTATTATACATGCAAACCCCCTATTCATGATTGTGATACTAATAAACCTCTTTATTTTATTTATTTATGTGTGTGGGTGGTGGTCAAAGGACAACCTGTGGGAGTTGGGGCTCTCCTATCCTGGGGGCTCCAGCACAGCTTGCTAGGTCTGAGCTGCAAGAGCCTCTATCTACTGAGCCATCCTGCTGACCCTGATACCAATACACTCCTCGTAAATTTTGCAAAAGTTGATCAAATGCTACAAATAATCCTTGAGAGTCTTAACACAAAGCTTGCAGATGTGTGACAGATTTTTCCTGAGGAGATACAACACATGTCTAGTTGTCCCCAGATAGAGATTCCACAATAGACCAAAGTACAGATACTCCCAAAGGCCAACTTAGTGAACCAGTGAGCTTTATTGGGGTTACTCACAGAATCAGAAAAGATCTTAAAATGGCTATATCAAAGCCCACCCCAGCATGAGTAGCAACTCAAAAAAACTGAAAATAGCACACACTGCACAGCCTTAAGTCAGCTCACCAAAGTGAAAAGTGTCCTTTCCAGGCTCATTTAGTCCTAAGCCTTTCTCAAACAGTTCTTCTAGCACACATGAGTATATTTTCAGATACCAGATGGGTTATTTTGTACAAAAGGAGTTAGTCGCACATTTTCTTAATATGACAATTCGGTTCCCTAGAAAAATCTCAAAATATACAAGGTTTTCTGTTTTGTTTTGGAAGCAGCAACTCCAGAAAACCAGAAATCAACTTGTTACTTTACATCAGTTTGAAAAACACTAGAGGTTGTTGTCAACTTGATTTTCTAATACTAGCTTCATATTTCTTACAGAAAGATCTTCAACTATGTATTGGAACTCCAACAGTGTCATGTTCTTTTTTCTCTGTTCCACCTGATTTCATCATCAACCTAACATCAGCATTCATTACTTTGAGTAACAAACTTTTTAAGCCTTGGATACAAAATCCTTGAATGGACTCGTGGTTAAGGCACCCAGAGTGAATTACCAGTCAGCACACTTGGACCAGCTGGTACAGGCACATCCGCCCTTCCTGTCTGTACTCTGCTCATGTACTGAGAGCAGAGGACCTGTGGATGATCCACATGAGATAGTTCTTGACACCACACTGATTAAAGCAATTAAAAGTCATAGTCCTATTTATATTGATGGCCAGACCAAGAGCATGCTTGTGCCTCTGAAAAAATCTCTTGGTGCCCAGGCTCAAGGTGTAGAGTTGTTAAAGGCAAAACTCATAATTTACAGCAGTTAGATGACAGAGTAACCTAGAAATGTTCATTCCTGGTATAGCATAGTAGTTATTTTAGATATAACATGGCTAATTATTTTTTACTTACATCTTTTCTAGTTAGTTTAGTTACTTTGGTTAATATATCTGGACCCCGGTCAAGGCTGTGGAAATCTCATGTGTGTTGCCAAGGCAGATGTGATATTGGGAGGAGCGGGGATGGATCCAGAACAGGATGGCATTAATCAAGATATTTTGCCTATTTAAGGACTTGCTTTAGTAATGTAATGCCAAATAGTTCTACTTAGTACTTAGGACTAGGGGCCTTGCTGCTGGGGATAGGAGAGGATATGGATTTAGGTTTAAAAGAGCAGTTCTAGTTCCTGGTTGTGGACTGTCCTTTCTCCTGTGACATATTTCAAGTGCTGGTAAAAATAGAAAAGTGCAGTACTTTAGCCCTTCCTTTTATGCTACTTGCTTCTGCTTTCTTTCACTTCCCCTTCCTTGTCCTCTGCAAGTGCAGGGTTATTCTCACAGTTCTTTTAAAATTTTATCTACCACCTCCAGTGTTGAGCAAAATGTGGTCAGGCAAGAAAATATTCTTGTTAACATCTGTGACTCTCCTCCCTTCTCCATAGAACTCCGTATTTCCCTTGGGATAACACAGTATAACTTCCTGGTGATTTGACTGAGTTTCCTTGGAGCTGATGTCGTGTCATTGTTTTCTAACATACTATAGCCTTCCAGGAAACATCCATTACTTTCTAAGAATGTTTTGGATCAGAGTCTCATGTAGCCCAGGCTGGCCTCAGACTTGCTTTGAAGATGAATGCTAGCCTTTAACTCCTGACCCTCCTATGTCTGCCAGTGAATGCTAGGTCTCAGTTGTGTGTTAGCATGCCAGTTAAACTTTTCAGTGAGTGCCTATGGCTTCTGTCTATTGTGTGTTCTTGGTACTTACAGAAATGTTCTGTAGATTAAAGTTTGTAATAGCTGCACTAAATGAATTTAGGGAAAACTTGAAAACAGTGACACCTTCAGATAATCTACATTGATTTTGCTAAAGTCCTCGTTGCAAAGAAAGTGCTGTTATGAACTTTAAAGTTGGTTTTGTTGGAATTTTGGAACACTAAGAAATCAAAGGGCATCTGATTATATGGTTTCAAAAATGATATTTGCTAACGATAGCTAAAACACACACAGGTGTCCATGAATCACTTGGTGACTAGATAGATCAGAATTATCTGAAATTTCTTTAAAATTGGGAGTTTTCAGCTGGGTGTGTTAGAGCATACTTGTAATCCCAGCACTTGGGAGCCTGGGGCAGTAGAAGTTTTGAAAGTTCCAAGCCAGCAGGCTAAGAATAACACTATCTCAAAAGGGACAAGGGATCTTTTAGTCCTCACATCCAGGCCTTTTGAATTGTAGGGCAACTGTTGGATTT
The DNA here is from genome assembly GCA_907164525.1 of Lophiomys imhausi. Lineage (NCBI taxonomy): Eukaryota > Metazoa > Chordata > Mammalia > Rodentia > Muridae > Lophiomys > Lophiomys imhausi. The sequence goes on along the minus strand of CAJQZJ010033237.1, from coordinate 430,109 downwards.
TGTAACTTTATTACTGTTGTGGGAGTATGCTACACTCTGCATATGGAGGCCAGAGAGGAATCGGTTCTTTCTTTGCTTTTACTTTCACTAGAATTCTAGGGATCAGACTTTGATCAGTCAAACTGGAACATCAAGTTCCCTTACTTAGCCACTTTGCTGACCCTAGAATTTGTATTTTAAAACTGCGTCCTACTTGAATTTGTATGTATTAAGTTTGGAGACAGGTATAAATTAACTGAACAGTGAAAGGAATATTTTATTTAACATCTCTGGTACTGTAGTAGTGTTCCTCTGTTTTTTTGATCCATTCTATCTTAGAAAAGCTCAAATTTCTAATTATTATAATGCTTTTCCTAAATTGGACCTCAGAAATACTTCTAGTGGGCTTGAGATAGCTCAGTCGGTAGTGCTTGCCTCCCAAGCATGAGAAACTGAGTTTGATTCCCCAGAACCCATGTACAGTGCTGGGTGTGGTAACTCGTGCATTGGTGTGGCAGAGGCAGGAAAACCTCTAGAGTTCAGTAGCTAGACAGCCTGCCTGGTTAGAGCTCCAGGTCAGTGGGGAGCCCTGTTTCAAAGGAGGTGGATGGCATTCTTGGCACCCGTGGTTGTCCTCTGGCTTCCACATGACACGTGAGTGCACACCAGCGTATGCACCCACATGCATACACCCATGCACACACAGATATTGTCCTGGCCACTTAATGGGTTATGATTCCATTAATATAAGTAATGCAGAGTAAATCTGTATTTAAAACTAGATTTTACTCTTACAAAGTCATTTTAACTGACACTGTGTGAGATATCTATCTATCTGTATATAGGCACACATCTTACTCTTTAGCCATTTTTTCATTTGAAAATACTTACCTTTTACCATTTCAGTATTTTCTTTCTCGAGGTAGACTCTCGTTAGTGTGTTTCTTGAACTGGTGTTTCAGATGTCATTAATGCATAGTAAAATTAGATTATGACTTTGACTTACTTTTGTTTCTTTCATTAATCTATCCTAAACTTAGTTTTATTTAGGTAGCAATACAATATTGGCTTGTATTCTTTAGCTGAGTGGATTTTATGTATATTGTGCATGTACTTACTTTTTTTTGTTGTGCTAGGCAATGAACCTGGGGCTCGGCAAATGCTTATTAACACAGAGCTACACCCTAACTCGAAAGCTTTATTGCCCCTACCAGCAGTTTCCCTGGTGATGAATAGAGAAGTGTTAGCTTGGAACTTCAGTAGAGTACATTTGTCTCTAGAATATTGCTTTTTTTGGTCAGAATTCCATCATTTTGTTGCTTGCTGTTTTACTTTTCAAAAATATAACTTTAAAATAGACACTTCTTTTCTAGCAGTTTTCCTTTAACTGTAATATATTTAAATTTATAAATTTCCTTTCATATAATTTAATTTTTTTACACTTGTCTACTTAGGGTGTGTGCACATGCATATGTGGGTGTATGCAATGGCATTTGTGTGAGGAACAGAAGATAATTTTGTGGAGGTTGGTTCTTTCCTCCTCCCATGTGGGTCTTGGAGGTCAAACTCAGGTGGTGTTTAGGGTTGCCAGCATGTGCCCTTACCCTCTGGGCCATGTCTCTGGCTCCTAGACTTACAAATTTTCTTCAAGGGTACAAACACAGCTGACCAATCACATATAATTTTTGTTAGAGGCACACTTGAGTTTTAAACTATCAGTTACTGTATTTTTCAGTTTTAGCTCTTTGGTTGTATTTTATTTACCTAGCAAAATTCATCTTTTTTAATGAAGACTTGTGTTATTCGTGAGTGCGTGCGCCTGCATGCGTAGACATGTTCTCAGAGACCAGAAGGGAGCTTTGTATGACTCCTTGAAGTTAAAGGCTTTTGGGCCACCTGATGTGGGTGCTAAAATCTGTTAACTCAAGACCTAATAGAACAGCTAACCACTGAGCGATCTCCTGCCTTCTATCTCTGTACTATGCTTTCTTGTGTAATAGATCCTTTATTCTGATAGAGATCTGTCTTCCTGTTGCCTGATTTCTTCCCGTGGCATTTAGTTTGTTTACTTAGGTTTTTTTTTTTCCTGATAAAATTCAACACTGAACATTCTGTTTTAAAAATGGTATAGACTAGCCGGGCGGTGGTGGCGCACGCCTTTAGTCCCAGCACTCGGGAGGCAGAGGCAGGCGGATCTCTGTGAGTTCGAGGCCAGCCTGGTCTACAAAGCGAGTCCAGGACAGCCAGGGCTGTTACACAGAGAAACCCTGTCTCGAAAAACCAAAAAAAAAAAAAAAAAACATATGTGTCACTATAGCTGGGCGGTGGTGGCGCACGCCTTTAATCCCAGCACTTGGGAGGCAGAGGCAGGCGGATCTTTGTGAGTTCGAGGCCAGCCTGGTCTACAAAGCGAGTCCAGGACAGCCAGGGCTACACAGAGAAACCCTGTCTCGAAAAAAACCAAAAAAAAAAAAAAAAAATGGTATAGACTTTTTTGTCCATGTGGTGCTGGGGGGTGGGGGGGCAGTCAAAACCAGGATGTTCTGCCTACCAAGCAAGCACTCTGCCATTGAGCTACATTTCTGAATCTGTTATAAGGGACTTAGAGGTACTTCCCTCTGTAGAGGGTTCAGTCTTCACTTTGGTAGGCAAACTGAATGGGAACTAAACACTTCAGTTCAAGGAAGGACTGGGCTAATTGGGGTTGGACCTCAGTGATATCTTGTCCTTGGCCTCTTTCTCCTTTTTGTTTGCCTGCCTCTTCTTTCCTACCTCTTACCCCTTGTCCACTCTAGGGCACTATCCTGTCTTATCCTTTTTATTTACTCTGCCTCCTTCCCTTACCTCCTTCCTCCTCCAGTGTGCCACCACTGAAAACTGAAACAGTGAATCTATTAGAAAAACTTAACTAATACCATCAGCCATGTGATTTTCCTCCCCTTCAGATTTCTGACCTCCCATCCCTACTAATTCCTTGGTTTTTCAAGCCATAGATTTTGTCTCTCACTCTGTAACTCTCCTAAATGGATAGTTTACTCTTAGCTGCTTGCCCTTATCTCCAAATGTTGATTTATTGCTTTACTTCTCCAGAATCATGGTTCTTCAGGACCTGGTTGTCACAGCAGTACTGTAACTTTTAAAAAACCATACCCAGTGTTTTGAAGTGTGTGTGTGTGTGTGTGTGTGTGTGTGTGTTAAATCAAGTAGAATAGAGAAAGAAGTATTTCAGCTACAAGAAATGATTAAGCATCATAGTCTAAGTGCTGTAAATTAGTCAGTGTTAAGGTTAATGGAGAAAGTGACAAAAGGTATGTAAAAGTGGAAAGTAGAGGTTTTTGTATGTCAAAGGGATCTGTCTTAGGACTATACTCAATCTTGTAGGTGATAATGAAGCTTTTAGAAATTAAAACTGAGCCAGATACATGGTTGAGTAAAAGAGACTAGTACCATGCTGTTGTGTCCCCACCATGTTGAATCTACTCTAAATTCTCTCAAGTAACTGTTCAACTTTGCTCAGCCTGCTTAACCTCTTTGGGTATTCCATGTGAGAAGTACTATCTGGGACTTGGATTGTTCCCTTCTTGAACTCATTGATTTAGATGAGTAAGATGAGGTCTTACTCTTGGTACTCATTTTTCATAAAATTGTCCACATAGTGTCACTCACTACTTAGTGCACTTGAGCTGATTTGCAGCAGTGATCCAGAATCAGTGTTACTGCAGCGCAAGTTCATCTCGCCGATTACCTTCTGAACGTCTCCATTAGTAATAGTGGGCTTTCTTGGTCCAATTCATCTCTTTCATGACTTACTTAACATGTTTGAAAATGACCAATGTATAACATTTTATGAATTTTTGTTCTTAATCAGATAGTGTAGAGGTAGGGAAGAAGAAAATACTCTTTTTTCACATCGTCAGTATATTTGTACAGTTTATATCACTTAGCTATCATAACTATGCTAACGATATAGGTGATTGTCTTCCTTCTATTCATCTTTTCTAATTCTTCTTAAATCTTTGTATTTGTTTAAAGTCAAGTGTACCAGATAAGGATATAGTTTGCTATTTGGAATTTTTTTTCTCCCTCTTGACTGTATATCTGACATGACAGTGTAGTTAGTTTGCTTGTTTCGTGTGACTCTAATCATTGTTCCTTTTCTCTCCCAAGCCCCCCCCCCCCCCGCATCAGATGGTATCAACACCTACCTTTCTGTGTGAATTTGTTTCTTCATTGTTGGTTTATTTGGCTGGCTGAATTTTCCTTTACTACTTAACTTCTTTGGAAGAGAGAACCTTTACTTCCAGAGATCTTTGGGGAACAGAACTAGATTTTATTAGTAGCACCTTGGGGTTCTGAAATTACAGGGAATTGTGTGATTAAGGACCTTGCCAACTGATGATGAACACAGATTGTAGCTGCAAGGCTGTACTGATGTCCTCTTACTTAAGGAAGCTGTTCGTCTGGACAGTGGTAATTTGTTAAAGGGTTGGTCTGTTGGCCTGACTCCAGGCTGTAGGTGTGAAACTGTTGGTGGAGTGCTTATCCACTGTATGTGAAACCCTGAATTAGCGCCAGCGCTGAATAGACAGGTGTGGTATGTGCACCGGTGCTCCTGAAGTGGAAGCAGGAGAATCACAAGTTTAACCCTTGACTACATAGCAAGTTTGAGGTGAGCCTGGGCTACATGAGACCCTGCCTTTTAAAGAAAAAAAAATAATGACACTTTCTGTCAAAATGGACAATTATCTGAGGATATGTTTCCCTACTGCTCTGTGCAATAAGAACCTTTAGGCTGACAACAGCTTTATTCTCAAAACTTTATTAAATCCTTTTCTTGTTTGAGCATAGAATTCTAGGGTTGATTCTCTGGGCAACAGTCCTTGGGAGTCTCTACCCACTTTACTCTTGTTTGCTCTTCAGAAGAGCCTAACTATGTTTCTGCCTTGAGTTTGAAATCATTTCTCTCCTTCATAGGAAGTCCATGCGCTTAAACACCAAGACCCTTTATCTTGGAACACAGAAGATCCCCTACTTCATTTTTTTAGGATACTATTTAGTTGCTGTTTCTTCTAAGATTTCATTATACTCCCACAGCAGGTCAGGTGTCTCTGGAGCACCATATGTAACTCTGGGTCAAAACCATTTTATGATCTGCCTGACTATAAGGCTTAAGTTTTGAAGAGTAAACAACTTTCACTCATTTGCCAACATTGTAGTGAGTTGTTAATAAAACAGATTGTAAATCACCTTTATCTTACTTAGTATTTTATTCACCACTGTGAAGTTGTCCGAAAGGGTTGACCAAAAGGTAAGGGTATGTTAATTCCCCAGTAAAAATACCAGTTATAACTGAGTTTAGAGCTAGATGGAAGAATTATGTAAGAATATTAGTTGGTTTGGATAATGTAGAAGAACACTTTGTCATGTCAAAGCTGACGAAATGACAGGAAGTAGAGGAGGAGGACTTGGAATGAGAGAAATTAGAAGATGCAGTGGCAGGGACGTTAATGAGCATCAGTCATTCTCTGAACAAAGCAGTTCTATCTAGAATTCCTGTTTGAGGAGCTATACCCTAGACACAATCATTGAACATTTTAATAACTTAGGTATTTTTGTAGGATAAAAGAATTGGCTTAGGTTGGCAGTAATCAGGAAAAGTATTGTACTGTGATCACTACACTGTACTTAAAAAAGATAAGTTAACATAATTCTGTGCTTGGATATGTTCTCTAGGGTGATCCTTTATTGAAAATACTCTTTTCTGATAACGACACAAGTCAAGCAATTTGTACTTCATTGTATTACATGGCACAGTGTGGTGTAAGGAGCTGGGGCATGGGGCTCGATTGGTAAAGTCTGACTCCATCATGAAGCTCTAGAACCACAAGTACTATGTGACCTGGCTGTTCTGGTGCAGCTCTGCATCCCCCCATCTGAGAGGTGGAAGCAGAAGGGTTCTAACTTTAAGTTAGTCACCCTCAACTACATAGTGAGTTTGAGACAGCCTGGGCTACATATGGCCATGTAAGTAGTCCTCAAAAGGATGTTTCATTTAGCATTGGTATGCTAATTGTTCAGTTGTGACTGAAACGGAAAGAAAAGTAATCATTACAATTTTAAAGTGTATGTATACCTTTTAAAACCTAAGCCTTTACTCAAAAAAAAAAAAAGTTCAAAATAATATTTAGGGAAATTAAAATGATTGTTTTGGCTGGGTGTGGTGGCACAAACTTGTAATCCCAGCATTCGGCAGTGCTTGGGAGGCAGAAGCAGGTGGATCTCTGAATTTAAGGCCAGCCTGGTCTACAAAAGGAGTCCAGGACAGCCAGGGCTCAGTTACATAGAGAAATCCTGACTCGGAAAAAAGTAAATAAATAAATTAAGTAAGTAAGTAAAATAAAATGTTTTGTTTTTAGTGGACTAGTCCATCTGTTTCATAGTCTGTTTCGTAAGAATAGTTAACAGGTATTTCCTAACTCAGAAATTATTTTATTCTCAAGAGTTGGGAAACTTAAATTATCAATTTCAGTAGTAATTTACTTAAATTTTCTGGTTTTGTTTTGTTTTTAGAGACAAGGTTAACAGCCCTGGCTGTCTTAAACTATCTTTACAGACTAGACTGGTCTGGAACTCACAGAGATCCCCCTGCCTCTGCCTCCTGAGTGCTGGGATTAAAGGCGAGAGACACCACATGTGGCTAATTTACTCAAATTTTGAAACGTTTTGTTTCCTGAATATCTGAATTTAATTCAGATTGTAGATATTTGCTGAAATGAATAGTAAAGATTTCAGTAAAGTAAATTATCAGATGATATTAAATGCGATGCAATGTATAAAATTTTCATCTATCTCAAGTGCGATTTTGAATAACCTTAAAACATTTTAAATATTAGTACATTTTCTGTTGTATTTTCTAACATTTAAAAATATGTTACATATATTTAGTGTATATGGTCATGCATATGCCACAGCACATGTTGGAAGGTAGAGGAAACTTGATTCTCTCCTTTCACCGTGTGAATCTCAGTGATTGAACTTAAGTGGTCAAGCTTGGCAGCAAGCAAGCCTTTACCTGCCGAGCTGTTTGCCAGCCCTGTATTTAGAGAGCTCTAATTGTACAGCTAATGATAACTGAAACTTTGTAATCTTTTACTTTTTAATTATTCCCTTATAGAATGTTTCTCCATCCCAGAGAGATGAAGTAATTCAATGGTTGGCCAAACTCAAATACCAATTCAACCTTTACCCAGAAACATTTGCTCTGGCAAGCAGTCTTTTGGACAGGTTTTTAGCTACAGTAAAAGTAAGTACTATAAGATCCACTCACACACAGCCCCTTTTTCAAGGTGTTCGGTGTTAACCATAGGTCACTAGTAAACATGCTGCCGTCCTTGCTGTGGATGGTGGAGATTCCGTGAGGACAGTATTTTGTCTTAAGACTTTGGGAGTGACTTCGTAGGTTAAAGCTTTCCATAGCATTTACTTAAATGATGGGTATGAGAAGACAGGAAAGAAACTTAATTTTGTACCTAGGAAGTTGTAAATTGGAGGAATTGTAAGCTATATGTGTATTTAGGTTTTAAAAACAAAGAGCTCAACTCAATATAATCACTAATGTTGCTTTTTTTTCCTTTTCAAATTTTTAGGCCCATCCAAAATATTTGAATTGTATTGCAATCAGCTGTTTTTTTCTAGCTGCTAAGACTGTTGAAGAGGATGAGGTAATGGCTCCTCAAGGTTTATTTTTTACGTTTTGCTAAGTTTGCTTAGAGGGTTTTTTGTTTGTTTCTAATAAAACTTTTATTACTAAATGGATTAAAGCTCTGAAGGAAAGGTATCTGGCATTGAGGAGGCAAGGAATACCACAGAGTCCACACTGCACAACTAACACAGGGCATTTATTGGGAGAGACACAAGAGGGCGGCTTCCTCTGCTTGGGAAAGAAGCAGTGGACAACTGAGCAGGAAGTGGGCTTACATAGAGCTTCTGAGCAGGAGGCGGGCTTACATAGAGCTTGGGGAGAGCAGCGGAACTTTGCAGGGTGACCTGGAAGTGCTGGGATTCTGTGATCCCCCCCCCCCTCGGAGTGGAACATGGGTGCCTGTTTCTTGAGGAGCTGGAAACAGCCATTAGAGCAGGCCATACAGTGAAGTGACTGCTTGGTCAGGACTGCCAAGTGTTGAGACGGGCTTAATTTGGGCAAATTGAAAAGTAACTGAGGCCTAGTTCACACTGCAATGCATATCAAGGGTCTTAAAAATGATTTCTGTTTTACATAAACTCCAATTTTAGTTAAGTGTTTTAGATGTGTTGTCTGTCCCTCCAAAATGCTTGCTTTAGAAGATCAGCTATCTCTTTAAAATTTGTTTATTTATTTGGTGGTTTGTTTTTTTGTTTGTTTTTGGAGACCGAGTTTCTTTGTGTAGCCCTGATTGTCATGGAACTTTCTCAGTAGACCAGGCTGGCTACAAACTCAAAGATCTGCCTAGCTCTACCTCCTGAGTTTTAGTGTTTTACCTGAATGTGTGTATGTGTATTGTGTGTTTGCGTGCCTTTGCACACAGGTCAGAAAAGGGCATTAGATTTCCTGAGACTGAGTCACCATGGAGGTACTGGGAATTGAACTCAGGCCCGTTAAGAGCAGCCACTGCTCTTAACTACTGAGCCACCTCTCCAGTTCATTTTTTTTCTCTATTAGTTTATATTTTGTTTGTCAGTACAAATACTGAAGAATTTTATTTCTGACCTCTGTTTCCTATTCCTTTTGCCTTGGGTAGAAAATTCCAGTGCTAAAGGTATTGGCAAGAGACAGTTTCTGTGGATGTTCCTCATCTGAGATATTGAGAATGGAGAGAATTATTCTGGATAAATTGAATTGGGATCTTCACACAGCCACACCATTGGATTTTCTTCACATTGTGAGTATATCCAGAGTGTTTTACTTTTTACTTGAAAAGATAGTTCTAGTCCAGTAACTTGAAAAGAAGTTGCCTGTTCATATGGATTGGGGAAGACTATTGAAATTAGTCAGGGGAGATGAAGTCTCTGAAAATACATCAAATCACTGAAGCTAAAGTCACACACGGCATAGTATCTGAGATGTTATTTCTGTGTACACTTTCTTAGATATTTCCTTAAATAACACTTTTATGCTTTTCTTCTCCCCCTGCCCTCCAGTTCCATGCCATTGCGGTGTCAACTAGGCCTCAGTTACTTTTCAATTTGCCCAAATTGAGCCCGTCTCAACACTTGGCCGTCCTGACCAAGCAGCTACTTCACTGCATGGCCTGCAACCAACTTCTGCAGTTCAAAGGATCCTTGCTTGCTCTGGCCATGGTTAGTCTGGAAATGGAGAAACTCATTCCCGATTGGCTTCCTCTTACTATCGAACTGCTTCAGAAAGCACAGGTAGCTACAGCTTAACCTTTGTTCTTACACTTTTCACCCCTTAATGGAATTGAGAGGGTTACTGTATGGTTTTAAAATAAAACTTTAGAGTGGTGGGAGATTTAGTTCAGTAGTAGAAAAGGCTCAGACTTTAGTCCTCAGCTTAAAAAAAAAAATCAGTTTGTGCTGGTATCTTCAAATGGTTTCAAATATTAACTACCTTAGAACAACAGAAAGTTCAGATAGAGAAAATTCCATTCAGTTGTAATAAAGTGATAATGTTGGGTGTTAGTAACTACGTCAAAGCCTTGCTCTGCTCAGGCCATCTAAGAGAGTTCAAGTCTAGACTTGCAGACTGGTGTCCATGGAGTGGATGGTCTCTCCCTTCTCCAGCACACAGCTCCAGCAGCTGGTAACTTTCTTTGTATACTCGTGCTCAGAGAAAGTCCTCACTTAAATTTGTCTTTCCTTAACTTGGCAGGATCTTAGAAATCATTTTACTTATCAACTACAGTTTCAGTCTAGGGAATTTGAGAGTTCATTAGAGTGACATAAAACTCTTTGATTGTAAAGACTAAAAGTTTGGTTTGTGTTGTGAGCCACCTGATGTGGGTGCTGGGGTTTGAACTTGAGTCCTCTGCAAGAGCAGTCTGTGCTCTCATCCACAGAGCCATCTCCCACCTTTTCCATTTAGATAACACACAAACCTTAAAGAGTCCAGGGCTCGCAGAACTGGATCAGTAGGTGAAGTTGTTGTGTGCAAACATGAGGACCAACCTTTGGGACTGAAGCATGCTGACTGCTAGTTCTGTCTTTACTAAGTTCATCAGTGTTTATTCAGATTGGAATGCAAGGTCTTGTTTCTCTGTAAGTAGACCCATGGCCCAACCTAGACATGAGGTTCTAGTGTCAGAAGCTTTCCATCAGATCTTGCTGATGTTTTCCCCTCCCACTCTCCCTAGTGCTGGGGATCAAACCTAGGGCTCTGCACATGTTAAGCAAGTACTCTCCCATTGATTTACAACACTGTTCTGCATGTGTGTGTTCTCTCTCAGCTCTGCCTGTGCCCCTTCTGAACTTGGTACACATTCTCTGCTTTGAAAGGCAAGCTGCCTCTTGTTCCTCTTAGGCTTCCCCCTACCCGGTCCACTCTAATGCTCCTGTACTACTATTGACCTCCAGGCTAGGATGGCTGCACCTTTCTCTCTATCTCTTTACTATGCTCAAGCTCCTTGCTTTCTGACCTATGGTGACCAACCCTCATTGTCAGGGTGTAAATTCTATTGTGGTCTTTCTAACTGCCTGCTAAGTGGTCAAAGTAGATGTTCTTATTTAAAAGTAGAGGATTAAAATGCATACCCTCCTATGATGGACTCTTGGTTACTCTTGAAAGGTGCCTAATATTCCAGCAGGTATTTTCATTGTTTTACACTGTTCATTGTCTCTGTGTCCTCTGAGATCTATCACGTGTGTCATGCTATTCTGCTCCCTATCTTCATTGTGAACCTATGTGATTGCTGCTTGACACATTACATCACTGTTTACTCAGCTAAGTGGTTAACATTTTTTGTTGCTGTTTTTGACGAGATACTTTGAAATGGCCACCATATTGAAATTTGGGCAAGATAGAGTCATAAAGATGGTCAGTAAAGGTTCTCTGATTCTCATAATTGATGATTCATTTTAAATGCTTAAATTTTAAAATCAAGATCAAGGAGTTGTCTGCATCTAGAGTTGGGGTAATTGTAGTGTTTGTACTTAACCAAGTACACTTTACTACCAAAGCAGCAGGTTGGGGTTGGTTTGTTATTTTAAAAGGTCAAATTCATATTGTGCTAGATTAGGATTTATTTTGGACAAAGTTGTCCTGACTTCTATGTGTGTGCCATAGCACATGTGCCCACTCACATAATATGCATGAATGCACACACAAAAAATAAACTTAATAATTGGGGACTATTAACACGGTTTTTATTTCAAGGAAAATAAACTCTGATATTTGATGTCTTATAGTGTCTTCTAAATTGTTTTCCAAAGGGAGGCTAAGTGAACAAAATGGTGGATGCCAACATCTTCAGTTATATATTCTGATAGTTCCATGTAGCTTTCCATTTGTATTCTTCCCATTGACTTTTTCCTGATTAACAAACATAGTGAATATATTTAGAGATGAGCTAATTTTGTGACAAAATGTGTTCTTGTAGAGTGGTACTTATTTCCCCATGGTATTGCAAATAGTTCTGCTGTGTACTGCAGGCTGTGTTGGGGGTGAGTTAAATGTGGATAAGAAATGTCCAAAGGGCTTTTCCAAAGGTCCTGAGTTCAATTCCCAGCAACCACATGGTGGCTCACAACTATCTATAATGTGATCTGATGTCCTCTCCTGGCATGCAGGTGTACATGCAAGCTGGCACACACCTTTAATCCCAGCACTGGGGAAGGAGAGGCAGGTGGATCTCTGAGTTCAAGGCCAACCTGGTCTACAAAGTGAGTCCAGGACCGCCAAGGATACAGAGAAACCCTGTCTCAAAAAAAAAAAAAAACCAAAACAGTGGTTTTTACTCTTCCTAATGCTACAACCCTTTAACACAGTTCCTCATGTTGTGGTGACCCCCGACCATAGAATTACTTTCATTGCTACTTCATAAGTGTAATTTTTGTACTGTTATGAACTGTAACATAATATTTGTATGTTCTGATGGTTTTAGGAGACCCTTATGAAAGGGTCACTTGATGACCCCCCAGGGGTCATGACCCACAGGTTGAGAACTACTGTTATAAAGCAAAGGCTGTGTGATGTAATCCCTAAAACTTGAGTCTTGTAGTCACTAAATGCACGGCTGAATGGTTAAATGGATGATTGTGATTGTTTGCCTCACTGTGAGCACATGTTGAAACAGAAACATCTGACCATAGAAATTGGGGGTGTTTAAGAAGTTGAAGGGTCAAGTGTTTGTTACTCCAGAAAGAACTAATATCTGAACTGTTTTGAAGGATAAGGAAAAATACCAATTCCCAAACTATGTAGTAGTTTTGTTAATAAGGTCTTAACTATTTTCTGTAAAAATATAACATTTCCAATTGTTTTAAAACAAAATACTTAAATTATTTATTTATTTATTTATTTTAGCTAAGTAGGCTTCCCCATCATCCCTAATTTAATGTTTTCCATTGCTTTTGACTCATCCCTAAACTGTTGATGACTGCATGAGCCTATCTTGATTTTGGTCTTCACTGAAGAAAATAGAAGGGCCTGGTGAGATGGCTCAGCCGTTAAGACCAGTGGCTAGTACTCTTCCTAAAGGTCCTGAGTTCAATTCCCAGCAGCCACATGATGGCTCACAACCATCCACAATGTGATCTGATGCCCTCTTCTGGCTGCAGATGTACATGCAGATAGAGCACTCATAATTAAAATAAATAAAAATAAATCTTAAAGAAAAAAGATAGAAGAGGTCAAGAGAGTGGGGTAAAGTCCTTATAGATAGGAAACGTAGACTGAGAAGAAAGCAGACATTGCTAATACAGCAGTGAACAGAAATTTTCTGCCTTCATGTAATATTTCTGCCCAGCGCACATATGCAGATTAATGTTCAAAGCATGCATGTGAACATATTTCAGAAGAATGCACAGTTGGTAGAAGAATCAGTGAGCGAAGTAGAGGATGTAGGGAGAGAAAAGAAAGCTGAAGGGAGACAGGGCACAGGATGGAACAGTGGGCTGTGTTAATTAATGATCAATGTGGCTTTGTATTTCTTCTTGGTCCAGATGGACAGCTCCCAGCTGATCCACTGTCGGGAGCTGGTGGCACATCACCTCTCTACTCTGCAGTGTTCCCTGCCTCTGAATTCCGTTTATGTCTACCGTCCCCTCAAGCACACCTTGGTGACCTGCGGCAAAGGAGCGCTCAGATTACATCCCTCCTCTGTCCCAGGCCCAGATTTCTCCAAGGACAACAGCAAGCCAGAAGTGCCAGTCAGAGGTCCAACAGCCTTCTGCCATCATCTGCCAGCCGCCAGTGGGTGCAAGCACACCTCTGCTAAACGCAAGGTGGAGGAAATGGAAGTGGACGACTTCTACGATGGGATCAAGCGGCTCTATAATGAAGACAGTGCTGCAGAAAATGTGGGTTCTGTGTGTGGCACTGACTTAGCAAGGCAAGAGGGGCATGCTTCCCCCTGTCCACCTTTGCAGCCTGTTTCTGTTATGTAGTTTCAGGTGTTATCTTCCAGTATGCACTAAGGCTGACTACTTGGAAGTGAGAGCAGAAAAAAACCAGGAAAGGCTGTAGAGAAGGGCATGTGTTTTTATCAGACTGATTTCAAAGTGAGCCAGGAAAAAAGAAAAAACAAACACCCTTATTCCTTTGTGTGGTTACTTACACTTCAACATTGTTTAATATAAAGGCTTATGTTTATAGACTCAAGATCCAAGATCCAAAATATATTTAAAAGTAAAGAAAAAGTTCTTTCTACTAGGTCAGTTCCACCTTTTTTTCTTTTTCTTTTTTTTTTTTTTTTTTTTTTGTTAATGGTTTGCCCCATGTCCAAAAAATAATAATGTTTAGGGGGAAAAGCTGCAAAATTGATAGCAACATTGTTTCAGTGTCCTCATTCTTTTGCCTCTCTGTTGAATACTTAATAAAGTTTTATGCTTCTTGATATCTGTATTCTGACTTCTGCTGAATAGGTAACCCCCAGCTTTTTTTAAAAAGGCAGTTCGGTAAGCAAATTATTTTTTGTGTGACAGCCATATTTAATACATGGTTCAAATTTGTTAGTTTGAAAGGGGGACTTTGAAGCTGTCCCCGTGAATCAGTGGCAATAGTAGATGTTCTCTTATTTTGTGTATCTCATTTCAGATTTTAGTTTAAAAGCAAGATTACTGTTGTCCTTTTTGTTTATCCTAAAGCTTAAAAATGGCATGTAATTAGGACATTTCGAGCATTTTGACATTTGTTTAAAAGAGTTTCTGATACAGTCAATATATCCAGGTGCTCACCAAAGAAACATGTATGTAACATATACGTACGTTTTTGTAACTGATCTGTTTTCACTCATAATCAGTAGAAGCAACTGTCTAGATATTGGGGCAGCCCTGATTTGAGTCTGTAACTTATAATTGAGTTCAGTACCCTAGTTTTCTATTGAGCTATTAGGATTTTCTTGATAATAAGTTGTCCCTTGTTTTTCTGAGTGACTTCTGGACCCTGAGCTCCCTTTGCAGTCTGAGGACGGTACTGCAGTCAGAGGCACTGCTGATAAAGCTTCTGGTAGCAATAAAACGTTGTCCTTAAACTCTGTTTCTGTAGGGTTTTTTGTTGGTTTGGTTTGCTTATGAGAAGGTATGGTTTCTGACTTCTTGAGCACTTTGTTTTCAATTAAGAAGAACAGTAAGAAGCCTAAAAATAAGCTTTCCTGACCGTACTATAAAAGGTCAAGGGGGTTGAATGGATGTTTACAGATTCATAGTATTTTGCTGGTGGGCTATGGACCTTACAACCAACAACTGTTTAATGGGATTGCCTATGAGGGAATGCTCAAACTTACATTTAGGTAGTGTCATTTTTTAGCCCATTGATTTTAACAGCAAGAGGTCTCAGGTCAATATCTGACTTTTTAGAAAGTTGTAGAAGACTTAACTGCTTATTTTATATGACCTTAAAAATCCAGTTAGGGGAAGCATTATATGTGTAAGGTTGGGAGTTCAGAAAGACATAGGGGGAAAAACAGTTTTGCATGCAAGGGATTGGTCTCACAGAGACATATTTTTGTAAAACCACATATCCTGATTTCCATCTTTCTCGACTGAATTATAGAGCTCCAGGTTCATAGTCCCATGTATTTATATGTGTATGACCACACACATGCTCACACACACACACTTAGATGGGTATAAAACGTGAATCTAGAGCCTGCATATGTAATCTATAATCCAGAAGCTGCAAACTGCAGAAGTGGGGGACAGTGGGACTTTGGCTGTTTCATCTTGAGGTTTCCTAAGGCTGATGGTAAGCTGTTGCTGGCATGCATCTGTAGTCGTAGCTACTAAAGAGGCTGAGACAACACTGCTTTAGCCTGGGAAGCCTAGGCAATAGTGGGACCTCACCTTCTAAACCAGTAGAGGGACTGGAGAGGTGGCTCAGGTTCAAGTCCCAGCACCCACATGGTGGCTCATAACCACCTGTGATTCCAATTCCAGAGAACCCAGTGCCCTCTTCTGGTTTCTCTGGGCATACACATACATGCAAATAAGACACCCATATGCATAAAATAAAAATTTTAAAAATGGTGAGTTTGGAGTATTGTTTTCATGGGGCACTGGTAATACTTGAGAGCTGCTCTCCTTTCAACTAAACCTAGTAAATATCTAGATAGAGCCTTCAGCCATTCCTGAAAATGCACTCTTCAGAACTTCAGCCCGAGACCAAATAGCAAACACTGAACACTATAGATCCTCGGTAAAGTGCATTCCTGTGTTACAAGAGTATTCCTGCTGTTCATTTAGTTCTTGGGTTTTTTGTTTTATTTTGAGCAAACTATCAAGGCTTGGAAGTTTGAGTTTCATTTGTTGTAATTGTCTGTTGCCTCCTGATGGTGTAAAGGTACATCATTCTTGAGTCCTCCAGAAAGAAGGTCAAAGGATGGGAATAGTAAGTAACTACTATATGTAATCTACCAAAAACATGATGTATTTGCAAGTGAAATGAGAAGCTGTTTACTGCTTGCATCCTCTGAACACTGGGTAAGTTGGTTATTGGTGGAGAACCGAATGCCTTCTCTACAAGAGGAAGAGGAGCTGGGACTAAGTGGTCCATAACCCCCTGAAAGGTCAGATAGGGTTTTGTTGATGTTCCTGACACCATGGTTGGCTCTGAGGGAAGCTGGTTGGGAACCTATAGGCTCCACTTTCCTGCTTACCTGCCCAAGAACATCCCAGTGTTTGCTCAAGATCCTGAAGTGAAGCCAGCTGTGCTTGCGCATTACTGCCCGAAGCAATGTGATGAACGGCCTCTCCTTTTCAGAAAATACTAAGCTGTTGATACTCCTCCAACATGCTATCCAGGGCAAAGGGAAGGTACTTTGCCAAATGTTTTCACCATCCTCCTGGGGGGTAAATATCCTCAGATCATAACAAATTTGAGAGTTGAAGGATGTTTCCTGAGGACGTTTCTTTCAAAGTCTTCCCAAATCTTCACCTTTTATCTGATAGGAAGTTCTTACAGGAGTGCTACTTTTGAAAGCCCCCAAATTCTTGAACCTTTAAGCTGTTACTGAGGTCTCCTATATCCATTGTTAAATAATGCTTTGAGTTCTGGCCACTAGGTGGTGCTCCCAAGAGAAGAATAAAGCAGTTTTTCAACCTCGAAAAACAAAATTGAGTTGCCTTGTGTTCACGACTATGGTACTAAGCAGATGAATGATCTTGGTACATATGCATATTTTATGGTTACATTTTTACTCCATTCCGTGGTGTGTATGCGTGTGTACTTTTGTGGTTTGTGTCTGTGGATGGAGGTCAGATAACAACCCAGAATGACTTGGTATACACCAAGCATCCTGCTTTATGAAGTGTATAGTCCCAAAAAGGAGGCTAGAGATAAAACTGAAAAGATGAAGGTGGCCAGGTCCCAGAACCTTGCTGCTGTTGGTTTGCGTTGGATTTAACCAGTCATTAGAACACACGAGATGAATGTGCATACATTTAGCACAACTGTCATTAAGGAATTAGAATGGAAAATATCTATTCCTGATAGATTTGTTTGTGTGGGATTTTGGATATACTGATGAGTAAGGTGCAGGAGTAAGTCAGAGTTAAAAACTCCTGCTTGGGCCAGCTCTGTTACTCTTTAATTGAAAAGGTGTAAGAGGTAACCAAGAATGTTTTATCTGCTATAGAAGAAGCTTTTGGGTTGGGGGAGGGGGGCGACAAAAACCTCTTACCTTGATTCAGTATAACCTTCATTGCCTATCAAATGCCAGAATTGTTCAGCTTACTGTGTTACATAGCTAAGTGAGAAAAGCTTAACTCCTCTATGCACAGCGAACTCACTGCTCATTTAGTGGAAACAGCCTACTTTGTTAAGAGGACACTCCAGAGTAATAACCAACATTTAGCAAACAGCCATGAAATATGCTTGTGGGGGGATGGATTCCTATTGCTTTTCAGAAGCTTTGATAGACGAGTAAGTGACATGGCACCACTTTCCTTTACTCCACACTTGCTGTGCTCAGGAGGAGCAGAGAGACGGCTGTCTGCAAAGCAAAGGCTTTGTATAGGTCATTAAATGTCACAGTTGTGTATTTCTTAGACATCCGGAAGTGTATGTCCTGCAGTCTCTCAATCGTAAACAAAACAACTAAGAAGAAAGTGTCTTATGATTGGTTCCACTGATAATGTTTGGATGTCTGCCCAAGCGTAATGAGATGTGGCAATCTCTTTCCTCCTCTTCCTTCCTAAATCACCCCAGCTCACTAAATCACACTTACTCAGGACGTATTTCTTTCATAATGGACTGTGCTGGTCTTAAGCAGAGCACCTAGACTATATACTTGGATAAGCAAGTATTGGAAACTGATAATTTTTAAAGTTTAAGTGAAAA
The DNA here is from genome assembly GCA_907164525.1 of Lophiomys imhausi. Taxonomy (NCBI): domain Eukaryota; kingdom Metazoa; phylum Chordata; class Mammalia; order Rodentia; family Muridae; genus Lophiomys; species Lophiomys imhausi. Next base: position 412,141 of record CAJQZJ010033237.1, on the reverse strand, counting down.
ATAAAAAGGCTATTATTGCCAGCAAAAACAGGTTCTAGCGGATCAATTCCCTGTTTTGTTTCCCACAATTTAGGACAAGCCAATACATTAATTATTGCCGGTGATTGTCCTCAGCATAATTTCACAGGAGGACCTGAGGACCTCTGTCAATATTTAAGAAAAGGAGCCACATGAAGCAAAATGACAGATCAATGGCAGTCAATCTTAGGAGACAGACTACAAGGTACTTGGCCAGTGATATCCAGCCACTGAGTGGAAGCTAGCCTGCCTGGAACAGCCTGTTGCTAGGAGGATGATTCCACTCACACTTCTCACCTGGGGTCTTAGAACAGAGGAAGAGCAATGAAACCACACGCTCTTCCTAGGCAAAATCCTGCTACCTAACTTGATTCTTAAACATTGCTCAAACTATGATTTGAAACAATGCTTTTTAAAACGAATGAATGATGGTATAGAATTGATATTAGATGATTGTAAGAAGTTAAGAATGAAGTGAATTATACTTAGTGGTTTCAAAATGATCTCATGTTTAACATAGCAATGCTATATTCTGCCATCAGAGTTGGTACCCACAACCCTTTCCACTAGTCACCACACTGAATGTCTGCCATTGCTTACTGTGAAGGGACGTTTGGGTCACTTACTGGCTCCAGTGAAACTGACTTTACTTACATTTAGAAATATTTTCTAGTAACAAAAGCTGCTTGCCAAAAAGTGCATCCAGTTCCTCTAAGTGACCTCTTCCCAGGAATAAGAGCAGCAAGGACTATTGTGTCTTCACTTGGCCACAGAAGCACCATACTTTTCTCATGGTGGTGACCACTCAAAAGGATTCTGACCAAATCCAACTCACACCAGTGGTGTGAGCTATGGAGAGGAAGATATTTTAAGATGCAAACAAGCAAAGCCATGACAAGTACTGAATTTGGAAAGTAACTTCAACCATTCTTTACAGATAGGAATTTGGATACTTGGATCTGATAGATGGGAACCTGGAAGTTGTCCTTTGACTTTGTCTGAGAGATAAATATGATTTAAGTATCCTGACTCGGCACAGACAGGTCACCATTGAAAATCACAAGCTCGCTCAACCGTTGTTGCAAGTGTTTCCAGATGTGGGTGCAAATGCTTTGATTGCTAGAAGGCCTTTTGCAGACACTGTGGAGAAAGCCACATTGAGTCCCTCTGAGAAATAGGAATTGAACCTTTGTTACTGATGAAGCTACCTGGAAGGAGATATGTACAAGTCTACATTTCATGGTTTAAAAAAGAAAAAAATAAAATAAGTCATGGACAGGAGGTAAAGCAGAGCTTCACAAAAAATACAAAGGCAAGTATGGGCCAGAAAGTATTTTAAGATATCTTTAAATATAAATCGAGCCCCAGAGGCAGAAAAGTCATTTATCCAACACTGGCACAATTCAAACATAATTAAGACTTGTAGATCAAAACTGTAGTAACAAAAAGGGACATTTTCAATTGCATCTAAGATAAGAACATATTAAACAGAATTTCCCTTGAAGTGAGCTTAGGGCTGGAATAATTTTTGATACCAAAAGTAAGTGTGAATAACAAATACAAAAAGCAGGACTGGTAGTTGAAATCCCCCATCCCCAAACCGAGCAGAACTCCTTCCCCAAACAACTTATGTAAGGGATGCAGGAAACAGTCAAATAAAAAATGGTTCCTGAATTTAAGGTAGGATGCCCACTTCTTTCTCTCAAGAGGCAGATGGTCAGCTGAAAAATAAAAACATCATTATCAATAGGACATTCCAGAGGAAAACTGCAGCCACCTCTGTGCATGCAATAGCAATTAAAAAAAAAAAAAATCCCAAACCAAAACAAGCCACAAAACAGAAGAAGGCAAGGGTTGTCCTGCCCTGCTGATGACTGAGGATCCTGATGGGACTGGTGAGAGGTGCCCATAGGATAGAGAGCAGGGAGTACCATGTGGTGAGAACCTCAGGTGGGGTATGTGCTCTCTTCGGTCCATAAGGTCTGAGATTAGGAGGTTCAAGAAAATGGCAGCTAAGCAAGGATTCCAGCCCAAGTCCTGGGTTTTGGACCTGAGCTTTCTATCTCACTCTTTTAATTAATATTATTGTTACTATTTTTGGTAGTTGAAGTCACTTCGGTAGCCACTGAGGGTGGCGGTTGGTAAACAGACATTGACAGATCCAAACAGCAGTGCAATATTAACCCAGACTTTAAGAACGGGAGGCGATGGTGGAAATGAGGTAACTCTTCCCCAACTCGTGTGAACAGACAGCTCCTGCTCTTCTAATGCTGTCCATTAAGAGAGTAGGGTTCGACAACGGGATGGCTACATAAAGAAGAAGCTACAGAAGAGAAGAAAGAAAGGTTCAGATTCAAATTGATTCTTAAAGCCAAAAAAAAAAGCACTTCTGAAAGTAGCAGTGTGTCAGTTCAAGGGCCAGTGTTACCAAGCATGGCTGGGGGGAGGGCGGGTAGCAATGTGGCACCCGGAACAAGGGATGGGAGTGTGCCTCTGCTGGACACTGAGGGTCACGGATGACCTGGGCAGGCGGGGACAGCAGGACGAGTGTGGTGAGGAACGTGTGAGCTACAGAACACCATCGGGCAAGTGTCTTGGAGAAGCTGGGCCACCCAGCCAGCAGCACTGAAGCCCACCACACAAGGCAAGAAAGCAGGACATGGCGGCCGTCCCCAGTTCTTTATGTGATGTAACAAGCAGGTGTGTACACAGGCATGTCAGGCAGGGACTGGAAAGAACTCACAGACGGGCACACAGAACAACGGTTGGGTAAAAATATATTTCCCCGCTTTAAGTCTTGGCACTAGTGATATATGCATAGGGTCACCTGTCACCACACGATGTTAACAGACACCAAGTTACTCAGAGAGCTGCTGCGTCGGCACTTTTATACTTGTAGGAACGATATGCTTCACATCAATACAATTATTTTAGTTCTTAAAAAAAAGACAAGTGTCTAACATGCAGCTTACATACATGACAATCTGCATTAACACTGAAAGATTACACAACAGTTTAGAAAACATTGGTTATCTTCAAACAGCGAAAAATGGCAGTTCTACAACTACAGTTTAAGGCATTATCAGCATATTTTAAAATCAAGAAATAGACAAAGTTCTAATGCTGTTCACAGCTTAATTTTCAATTTATTTTTTAAAATTTTCCTTCATACCTACATACAAACAAGACTCTTGTAGGTCATAATTCAGCTAACAACTCCATAATGAATGTCCTATCATTAGAACTAGGACTTTTGGAAGCTGGCACCTGACAACTCCAGACACTTGTGAATGGCAAGGCCAATGGGATCAAATGGACAGTTCTGGTAGGACCACACAGAGGCAGTATGATGTGGGTACGGGACACCTGAACACCGACTCCGCAGAACACTTAAGGCTGTGTCAGGAAAGTGAGACAGCCAAGTCCATCCGTTAGAGGCGCACAGGATGGAGAGGAAGCAAGAGCTGTTGCTGGTGAGTTGCAAAGAAGGAGGAAAACAAGAAATCCATGCCTGACATGAGGTGGAAGAGTTCCCCTGGCTGAGAGATGCCCTTTGGGACCAATTAATACAGAGCCCAGGTTGGGAACTGCCTGAGCTGCTGCTGAGTTCTCATGGTGGCCATTCCATCACACCCCACAGCACATGGCAGTTACAGCAGAGCACAGTGCAGAAGGAGCAAAAGATGCTCACTGTGCTTTGACAAAAGATTCAGAGAGAGGCCAGCCAAAGCTGTCTGACAAAAAAAACCCAAAGAGGTGGCCACTGTGCATTTAACACAAAGGGGAGGCCATTAGGCTAAGACTCAAAATGTAAGGAATCAGAACAGCAGCTTGGCAGAGACACCATTTTCTGAATTTTTGTCCAGTGGACGGTGGGGATTTCTTTCCCCGGCTTTATCCCATTGTCATAATCAAAGGCCCTCCACATATGACCTCCATGACGCAATGCAGAACAATGACTGCAATCAGAAGCCAGATCCCTGCTTCCCCTGACATGGAGAGGAGGCATAAATTGTGAGGCAAAATATAAATGTGGCTGGTGTAGATGTATTTAGCTAAAAAAAAAAGAAGAAAGAAAGAGAAAAAAGAAGAAAGAAAGGAAGACTACTCAAACTGTAACCTCTAGGACACTTTCCAAAAGAAAAACTCATCTGTCCCATTTGTTTTCCCTAATCTGAAACAAAAAGATCTCAGACTTCTTACTCCTGTACTTACATGCAGAGGCGAAAGCTTGTCCAATTAGATTTGAGAGCATCGTTTATTCCGTGCAGAGCCAGGGACTACTGTGAAAAAAGGCACAGATAGGGGAAGAAAGAGCAGCGATAACGAGCTACGGGGGGGGCTTGAGAGCAGCGGGAGGAAATAGTTTCAGAAGCAATACTTTTTTTTTAAGCTTCTTTAGGATTCTCTTGGCTTTTTATTCCCTGACTCTCCATAGAATTTATTTTGTGAAAGTATTAATGCAAAAAAAAAAAAATCTTGACAACAAAAAGTCAATTGGATGATTTTTTTTCCTGAGCTTATCTTAAAAAGCTCTTAGGGATGTGAGAAATCAAATGCAAAGGGTTTTTTTTTCTATTACAAGGCACAAAAATAAGCTCACACAAGCAGTAGCTGGAATAACCATACAACACAAATGCTCAAGCTCTTGTGTGGTGCCAGAGAAAAGGCGAATGCAGCTACAGTCAGTCAGCATGCCATTAGTACCTGCTGCTCCACAGCCAGCTAGAAAAATGCAAGCCAAGCCAGTGTCTGTGGGGGAGCTCCTCCCTCCACATGTGCAGACTGGTGAAGAACCCTGCTGCGGCTGCTCTGTGGCTTCTGGGCCACGCTGGTTTGCACCCCAGTGATGCCAATGTCCTTACTTTGCCTAATGAAGCCCAAATCAGTTTATGAAAGGCCACTGCTTTATTCTTATGGCTGGGAGATGAAGAAAAAGATAACAACTTAGCTGGGATCAGATAGGAGCTGGCTGGAAAAAAAAATTTTTAAGGGCACACCTCTGTGTCATAGAGGACAAATGCAGCATGTTTTAACCCATTTGCATGTAACTGGTGGTGACATTAGAGAGGAAAGGCAGAGGTGGAGGACTGGGTTCATGAGAAACGTTATGACAGAGTGAAAAGGCTGGGGATCTGGTTAGAGGCGGACAGCCAAGCAGATGGCAGGATGAACAGCAGAAGGAAAAGCGGACAGGAGATAGAATGGGCCCTTCTCCCGCAGCAGGCAGGCAAAGCATGTCCTGGCACATCACTTAGTCCTGGTCCAGGGTGAGGTGAGATAACTGATGGCCCCAAGAAACAAAGCAGGTGGAACTAGTTAACAGTGAGGGGACAAGTGAGAATTCCTCAAAGGCAATTGAGTTGTTCAGCGCTAGCCAAGAGCTGGACCAGAGGCTGGCCCTGAGCCTCGGCCGTCTCTACCCTGAGTAACTGCAGTTTTCACTCCCACCCTGCCTTAAGCTGAGGGCATCCTTTACAGATCTCTGCCATGGACAATATTCTACATAGCCGGTTTTCTATCTGAATTATTCATGGAAGTTTCCTCATTCTGATTCATGAAAATTTCTATGAGACGTAGCCAAATTCTGGAGTCAACCTCCAAGTCTCCCCTCGGCCTGCTTAAAGCAAATGCAGGTGCGTGGGGAGGGGCTGCAGGGTAGGGGTGCAGATCATCCCCTCACTGTAAGTGGGAATCCAACATCCTTAATAGAAGATTCTTTAGCTAAGCAATACTGTGTGAGGTGGCTGTGAATGGGTCAGGGTCGCCCTGGTGGAAGTGAACATAGTCATGTTTCTCAGGCCGGTCGGCAGCCACTCTGACTAGGGTTTGAAGTGGGCATTCAGATGCAGACTCTATCCCTAAGACGGTCCAAGCAGACCAGAGGCTTGAGCCAAATAACTGAGTGACTAACTGAAAAAGCCATGCAAGTGACAAGCTGGCTATGATGGCCACTCACCCTTCTGTCTGCCTTCAAGCCCACCTTTGGCTCTGTGGCCAGAGTAAAGAGGAAACAATGAATTCAGGGGCTGTGCAACCATGAGATGAATAATCAAGAAAATGCAAGTTGTTGTCACGGCTACTCAGGGCTTTAGTTCAGCTGCTGAGGTGGTGAGTTTTCGTGTCAGATGTACAGGTAGTATTTTACCCCACTTTCCTTGGTCCAAAGCCACATACAAGTGACAGACACGCTTCCTGCTGCCACTTGGAACAGCCATACAAGGCAATTCTCTCCAGAAACAAAGTCCAGCCGCACGAGCATTTGCTGTTATCCCCTGTTCTATGGTTTTCCACCACCTGACAACATTCAGCCAAATGAGCTAAGAGTTACTGGTGTCTGGGGAAGGGTGAAACAACGAAATCAAACAGGACAGAGATGGCAGAGGTACACTATACTGCAAAAGCAGGTGAATGCGGGAGCGTCCTTGGTTTGCCAGGCCTTATGCGAAGCTTGCACTGCAAGTTAAAAAACAAAACAAAAAAGTTAGAAATGATAACAAATTAAATGAAAGGAAATCAGGAACGCCAGCACCAGCATTCAGTGACGGCGAATGCTCATGCAATGATCATGGGACGGACAGAAATTATAAAAGGGGAAAAAATTCGAGTAGGCTACTCTACAGGAAAAACAAAAGCAAACCTTGAATAGTGAATAGAGAGCACATGCTCAGTTCCCTTTTGCATGAAATTTATATTCAGGAGCGACTTCTTGAAATGAAGGTATGGTTCGGTGGAAGGACCCACTGTTTTGTTTGTTTTCTCAAATAACACAAAACTATTATCTGTGAGGAGTGGAGATCACTCTGGGCCTGAACAGAAACTTCATCCTCCACTTTTGGGCTGTGGGAGGAGTCAGAGAATAAACAGATAATAGGTGTCTTGCTATAGATGATTGGAGAGGAGATCTAAAGTAGCTTGCAAACTACAGTGGATGGAGGACATTCCACTGGTGGTGCAGCTGGGCAGGGCTGAAAAAGAACACGGTTAGAGCCACAGCAGTGCCAGGAGCTTTCCCCCTTAGGACCAAAGCAATACCAAACCTGTGATCTGCACAGTTAATTTTAGGCAACTCCAAAACATGCAACTTTATTACTTAGCAAAACCAAACCAAAAAAGGAAAAAAAAAATCTGTTTAAAAAAAAAAAAGCCGGGCGGTGGTGGCGCACGCCTTTAATCCCAGCACTTGGGAGGCAGAGGCAGGCGGATCTCTGTGAGTTCAAGGCCAGCCTGGTCTACAAAGCGAGTCCAGGACAGCCAAGGATATACAGAGAAACCCTGTCTCGAAAAAAACAAAAAAAAAAAAAGGGGTGAGTCGATGGCTGTGTAGAGTGGTCATTACATGCCAGTTGAGGATGATGGCATTGACACTTTCCTTTGGGGTCAGATGCAACCCAGCAAATGCCTCCTGGCAACTGTGTAGGGACACTGTCCACTAGAAAACTTACCCTCAGGCAGTCCTACCACAGTAGTACAGCCCTGAGCGGGGAAAGTGGCTTGGTGGCCAGAGATGGCAGAAGTTGGGATCCAGCTAATGGCAGTGCCAGGGTTAGTTCTACTTTGTAATCTTAGGAAATGTTATATACTCTCATGCCAGTTACAGGTCAAGGAGAGGTATAAAGCCTTACCTATGTTAAAAAAAAAAAAAAAGGAGCGTGTTGTTAGAATAGGAAAAAAGAGCTTAAAACTATTAGAAAGTGAATCCAGACTGGCAGTGGGGCGCATGGCAGATGGAAGAGCATCCCTCTGAAGCTTTCGGCTCAGCACAGCCAGCTCCTAAGAGGCATGGGATAACACTTGCACGTGCTGCAGCTAAGACCAGGAGGAAGAATCTTCCTCTTTCTGTTCAAAGCACTGCTCTGGTTTCCCTGGTTACTCTCTTTCTGTGGTCCTCCCTAGTCAAAACCTTCCACCGGGCTGATGATTAAGAGGGGTAACTTGTTTTTCTTTTTTAAACAGTTCAGGCCTCCAGCTAGCCTTTTCTTTCATTATACAAGCAGAAGTATGTGGAAAAGAGTGAGAACCAAGAAGTGACACAAAAAAGTACATGCCACTCTTAGTCACTGACCCTGGTGATTATTGTGAACCAAGTCTAACACCGCCAATAATAAATGAGAATATATAAATAAAGCTAAAATAGATTTTAACACAGATGTCATGTAAACTTTAAAAGCATTATACACTGGTAAAGCCTAGGATGGGAAGGAAACAAGCTAGCGTGTTCCAGAACAAAAGATGTCCATTACTAAATGGAGCATTCTAACGGGGTATAGTAACGATCAGTTCTTGGAATTTTTAATGCTAAAAGGCACATCCAGTATACATGAAATATTCTTTTAACATTGCTGGTCTTTTATAAACATTTTTAGTTTAAAAGTTGTACCTCTACCCTCATTTGTGCTTCAAGGTAAAAAAGTCTACCCTTTGGGCTTCCTCAGCTATGAGTCAGCAGCCGTTCCTTTCTTTCTCTTTCACTCTCTCATGAATGTACACACACACACACACACACACACACACACAGAGATAGTCTCTCTCTCTTTCTCTCTCTCTCTCTCTCTCTCTCTCACTTCTGTGGTTTTTCCCAGATAAAGGATTTGGATCAGGGTTCAATGCCAAGTAGTTTTGACTCTTTGAGTCTTTTAGTTTGCACGTGGGGACGCTGCTCACTGGGTAGGGACGCCACTATCAGTGTTAGAAGTTGACACAGAGCCACAGAGAAGAGAGAGTTGTATTGAACTAAACCACTGAGGCAGCTGTTTCTCTCCAAATTAACCCATGCTCGGAGAAGTTTGGGCTGCTGGACTCCTTTGATGACTTGGATCTATACCAACCCCAATCAAAGCCATAAGTCATCTACATGGACCACTTGTGTTATTGCTTGGACCAGTCTCCTGCTCCTTTGTTCTCTGGATGCATTTCCTACTGCCACAGAGCTTGCAAAAGGAGTGTGTGTAGAGCAATGTCACCACAATGGTGCAAAGGCTACGGGAACACCACGGTTCCTTAGGGGCACGCCTGCTGCACGGGAGCCAGGGCTAATCAGCAACAGGACTGAACTGGCTTGCCTGCTCTTAGACAGACTCAATCAGGATTGTGCAGAGACTCAATCTTAAGGGCTACATTTTTCAAAGAAGGAAGTTCCTTGCTTGCATAAGTCCCACCATTTTTTTTGTTGTTACTTAGCAGCCAGCTTTTCTCCCAGCACCTCAGCATCTAAGGACGAAGAACAAGAATCCAGAAGTGGGCTTCAGGGTTGGCCATACAGCTACACTAGCTCGGCGGGTTCTGGGGAGGAGGGTGGCATCCCCAGGCTTGCTACGGGGCCATGGAAACGTTTTCCAAGTAGTTCCTTAGCACCATACTCATCAAACCCACAGCGACTGTCACAACACTGCCCTACTGGACAATGTTGAAGTTCAAGGAAGAGTAGCTCTCCGATAGTTTCCCATAGCTGCCTCTGGGCTGGGGTGCCACAGGAAGTAACGATCCCAGTGCAGCATCTGGGCCTTTGGTACTTAAATCAAGGCTGATTAGAAACTGCTCTGTGGCGGTGATGTGTGTGTGTGTGTGTGTGTGTGCGTGTGTGTGTGAAGGCTGCTGGGGCTGAGCTGAATGCCTGGGCATTTCAGTTGAATTTCACAACATGATAATCCTCCAGAAAAACCAGCACCCAGTTTGGAATACAAAATTGAGGAGCTGGCTGGCCATGCTGTCTAACAAAGCAACTGCAATTTTAGATGCTCTATTACCAAAAGTCCTGAGAACGCCTTCCATTGGCACTAAGAGAAAACTGCCTGTCTTCTCTGAGTCTCTTAGCACTGCTACAGAAGCTCACAGGCTACTCCAGTCCTGATTGCGTGGTCACCATAATGACATTTATAAGTTAGTCCTTCGTACCCTTTAAAGAATACCTCTAAAACCTCTGTCAACTTCCCGCACTGTAGAGAAAAATACTTGCTTTTAGTTTTCCAGCCACAGACCAGTTTCCAGTCTGTAAGTAAGAAAGGTAGACATGCAAAGGGAAGAGACTGTTAGCGGTCCCCAGTAGGTGGGTGACACCTGCTTACTTTTTCTTATCCTTGTCCTTCTTGGTTTGTTGGGCCCCAGATTGCTGGGCCTGGGATTGCAAGAGCTGAGCGGCTGCCTTCTTCTTCTGGAAGTTGCTCACCTCCTCCTCAAGCTCCTTCTTCTTGTCTTCCACCTTTTTCTTCTCCTCTTGGTGTGTCCGCTTCAGGAGGTCAAACTTCTCGTGAAGCTGAGAGGGGTAAACGAATAAGAGTAGAAGTGACATAGGGTGTGGGAGCCCGTGCACAATCAGAATGTGCAGCGATAAACAGTGACTAAGGCCAGCGTGAAGTATCTGAGCAGCTTATGGAGGAGCAAGGTGAGGATGCCGGGTCCTAAGGCAGGTCCTAAGCATTTCTGTCACTTGAGCTCTTCAGAGCTCAACACCCCTTGGGCACTCTTTGTGACAATAAGGTACTTACTTAATCATTTATTACTGTTTTAGGTATTTTGAGACACGGTTTCTCTGCGTAGCCCTGGCTATCATGGAGCTCACTCTGTAGACCAGGCTGGCCTCGAACTCATGGAGATCTGTCTGCCTCTGCCCCCTCAGTGCCTAACTCCTCAGGGACTAACAGCATACTCTACCCAAGGATAAGGTACATTATTTTTTGAAAGCATAAAGATGAACAGCAAGGTAGCTTGGTGGGTAAAGGTGTTTGCTGTCAAGTCTGGCCTGAGTTTGATCTCTGGAACCTACATGGTAGGAGAAAACTGACTTCTGCAAGTTGTTTTCTGACACACACATACAATTTTAAATAATGTAAGTTTTTTTTAAAGCATGAAGAAGGTAAAAATTGACCATGAGCCTAATAACAAAGTCACCCTTGTAACAAAAGTGGGCTGTTTCTGGGCCTTAGAAATCAGTGTTCATACATAGATAGTATTCCCTCTCTTTCCATACATATGCACACATGTATGTTTTAGCTATACACATACTAACTGTTTAAATAATAAGATGAATAATCCTTAGCTTTTGACAACAACACAATCATGGGCTGGGGCACAGCTCAGGGGTAGAAGATCTACCACATACAAAAACAATCAGGAGCAAAAACAGAAGGGGAGGTGATCACCAGATTCTGAATTTCAGCTTGTCATCCACTTGGTTAAGGTCAGCTAATCATGCCACTTTTCCTTTCTCTGCAGCAAAACTATTTGGAGTGCTTAGCTGCATAAATGGCCTCCTTAGTTTCACCAGCTTCTTAAAAATGATTTATTTTTTTATGTATATATGTGCTTTGCTTCCATGTATGTTTGGGCACCACTGTGTGTGGTACCCACGGAGGGCAGAAGGAGGCACTGGATCCCCTGAAACTGGAGTTACAGATGGTTGCGAGCCATCATGTGGGTGCTGGGAATTGAAGGCCAGTCCTCGGGAAGAACAGTCAGTGCTCTTAACCACTGAGCCATCTCTGCAGCCCCAAGTTTCACTAGTCTTTTAAAAGACAAAATAAGATGCAAACACTATTTCAAAGAGTACTGAGCCAAAGGGAAGTACTGTATTAAAACCAGTATTAACAGTAAGGTTGGCCTGGGTGGAGAACCAGGCGGAGTCGGAGGGTGTCACAGCAGGGAACACACTGGAATGGAGGCATGGGCCACAGTATGCCGCTGAGAACACAACTCAAAGCGCCTCCACTGTTTAGCTTGCTTAGCTGGCTGAACCCCAAATCTCACATCCGTAGACTTATAAACTGAGGAAGCATGGGCCTGGAAAGACCACATGATCAGAGCTAGAGACCTAAGATATGGTTTTAGCTATGCTGACTGCAAAAATCACTGAACTTTATGGCTCTGCTGAATGGGGACAAGACTACATGGCCAGCATTCCTTGCCTGGTGGGGAAACTGGTCTTGTGATAGAAGGGGAAGGGGTCACTTTGTACCAGTGTGAAGTCTCACTAGCTGTAATGTACTGATAAAATGCCAGTTAATCCCAGCACTCAGGAGGCAGAGGTAGGCGGATCTCTGTGAGTTCAAAGTCTACAGAGTGAGTCCAAGACAGTCAAGGATACACAGAGAAACCCTGTCTCAAAAAACCTAAAAAAAAAAAGAAAGAAAGAAAGAAAGAAAGCCAGTTTCGGCCTCCTGGAAGACAGACAGCTCACCTCTTTCTCTGCCTCCTTAAGCTCCGCCTCTTTCTCCTTCACCCTCATGACAAACATCTGTCTCATCCCTTCCTCTTTCTTCTGCAGCTCTCCCAGGAATTCGTTCCTCTTGGCTTCATAGGTCTCCTGAAGACTATCGGAAAGCCACAAACCAAGACAGGGCGTAAGACAGCGTCATACATTTCGGTCATGCCATCACTCCCTCTCTTGTTCCAAAAGGAAGAGGCTGCTGCTGCTTCACCACATTAAAGCTCGAACGAAATGAGTTTTGTTCCTGTTTATGCTGAGGGGTCGCAGAGACAAATATGTCCATAAGCACAACACAGTGCCAAAGGATTTCAGCTAACTAGCCCGGTTTCTCGAACGCACAGGAGGACCTACTGTAACAGGGGAAATGACATGAATTGGGGTCCCAATAATTCTGGCCTCACCAACCTTGGTGGGCACAGCTCTCTAGTCCCCTGCACAGGGGTTTCAGACACAGTAGCACTTACCTCCACGGGAAAAGACTGCAATAGACTCAGGAGGAACTTGAGAAAACATATGACATACAAGCAGCACTGAATAACAGCTCCCCCTCCTCCACCCATCCCCCTTTAACCTCCAGGGTCAGACCTGGTGGTGCACACCTTTAATCCCAGCCTGGGAAAGCTGAGGAAGGTGGATCTCTGTGAGTTCCAGCCCAGCCTGGTCTATATGATGAGTTACGGGCCAGTCAGGATTACACAGTGAGACCCTGTTCAGAGAAAAAAGCCCGAGAAGACCCTGGTATGAAAGGTTTAGGCTAGGACGTTGGTCAGTTACTGGGCAGCCTTTCTGCTCACTTTCTCCAATGTAGACTTGAAGTGCAGTGAATGTTGAGATTAGAAGAAGGGAAAAAGAGTACATCCAGGCATAGTGCTGTCAAACACCAACTGTGGTTTCTACAAGTCTTTAGTTCCCATACCCTCCATACACTGCAACCACCCTCTCACCCTCCAAGGGCATAGGAGCTAGTGCAGGCCCAAGATTCCCCTGTTCAGTGTCACTGTCAGTTCTAAAGCCCAGAAGATGATGTACCCTGAGTCGTGGGCTGGTAGAAGCCCTGCTGGACCTTCCCCATCACACCTCCTCCAGGTAGGCCCTTACCCTGGCTTATAGGAGTTACCTCAAAAAAAAAAAAAAGCCAGCAACAGAGTCAACAGGAGACCTGCTTGCCTGCGCCAGCAGGAAGAAAGCCCTGACCACCTTAGTGGAAGGGCTGGTCTTTCTGATGAAAGGAAGACAGGCCACCTGGCCCTTCTTAGTGGTAGTAGGTATGGGTAGCGTCCCAGACCCTCAAATGCCAGAACTTAAAAGAATGCAAGTAGTAAGTATGTGGAATGGTTTTTTACACAATGAGAGTCAAATTACCTGTAACAACCTAACCCACAAGGAATCCAGACTATGACCGAGTCCAAGTGTTGGTAGATTTCAGCCCAAGAAACAAAGTTAGCTTTCCCTTTCCTGTTTTTGTTAGTAAGGTTTTATTGGCTGGAACACAGATATGCCCATTCATTTATATTACTATCTAAGCTGCTTTCCAATGAGATGAGCAGAACTGAATAGCTGTGATGAGAATATATGGTCTGTAAAACTGAACCAGTAAAGAAAGTCCTCTTGCTAGGTCTGATTTGTTCCCTGATCTGGCCCAGATGGGTCATGAGTAGTAGCAGAGTCAAGACTGGAACTCAAGCCCCTGAGTGTTCCTCAACAGTGTCAGGTCTTAGCCAATGCATTCAATTTTGCAGAAGTTTCAACAGTTCACTTTTGTGCATGCAAACAAATACCTTACACAAAAACTATTTTTTTCATCAGACTTAAGAACCCTAGGATGGGCTTGATTTTATGGGGTTATCTTCTGATAAATTCATTGTTAGCATGGAAGAACTTGCTACACTTGCCTTCACAGATCCACACCCCATCTAGTTAAAGATAGTTTCACAAGCCTGCAGGACTTGGATTGAATGATACAAACTTGGCTAGAAGTTAACTACTTGGCTAGAAGTCCTTTGTGTGAGATTTGCATTTGTTCTCACCGAACACAAACATGCTTAGGGGAGTATATAGTCACATTGTGTGCAGGACTAACCCAGAAAGGACTGAACTTTCTCCAAAGTGATTCCAAGAGAGAACTCCTCCACCAAAGGACTGCTTGGACCCTGGAGAAGACTGCTTCACTGAGCAATGGTAGGTTCTCTGCCCATCTATCAGTTCTATAGCTTGTAGATTTCAGAGTGTATCCTAGGGCTAGCCACAAAAGGTAGAAAATAGGCTGCTCAAAGGCACTGTGACTTTTATGAGAGGAGACCTAGAGTCCAGACAAACCTCATGTTGGTTCAACTGAGAGTCCCTGTTAAGAAACTGTTTGGGCTCAAACTGCGCAATCCCTTCCTCTACCAGGAGGTGGCGACGTCACCTTCCACAGAGACTCAGCTAGTCCTCCATGCAACCCAACCTTCCTCCTACATGGGGGGATCTGTTGGAAGGTGGGCAATTGCTAGGGCGCTGAGTCTACTTTCTCTTAAAGTCTTTTAAATTTTATTTTTATGTGTATGGGTGTTTTGCTGGAATGTATGTCTATGTACCATGTGTGTGCCTGGTGCCCCAAAAGACCCAAAGAGAATGTCACATCCCTGGGAACTGAAGCTACAAACAGCCACAAGCCACCATGTAGGCACTGGGAATCAAACCCAGGTCCACTGCAAGAACAGCCAGTGCTCTTAACTGCTGAGCCATCCTCTCCACCCACAGCTGCCTTTTCTCCCTTTCACATCTTGCATGCCTATCCATCTGTGATGTGGGAAATACATACATTTTCTAACTTTTTCCTTTCTTACCCTTTGCACACCAGTGTTGGATAACAAGAGAACCTGAGGGCGGGAGACACAGCTCAGTGGTTAAGCCACTGAGTACTTGCAAAGCCAAGAGCCTTCGGAAGTTAAATCTGTTTAGTGCAAATGAAGGAGGGCAAATGTCAGCCAGCTGCTGCCTCCTGTGAGGGTGTGGGTTGGGCACTACTCCCCACAAACATAATTAGGATCCAGGGGCCAGAGAGGCAAGGATTCAGAACAGCCTCCTGCCCCTAACTACTAGGACGTCAAGCAGGTTGTTTACACTTCGGGTGCTTTGAATGTTAGCACTTGCAAATGAGGGCAGCAATGACAACAGCCACCACATCATTTAGCTGAGATAATAATGAAAAGCCGTTATCCTGGCACCCAATTTACCCCATTAATTTCCCTTCACCCAGTTAATGTTAATTCCCCACACCTCAGTCCAGCAATTCTTTTGGTGGCGCACTGATACTCTACCCGGCCACTACCCGAGACACCTGTCTGCTGTGTATGCTCATACCTGAAGGGTTTGCTGTCAGGGTCGGTGTCCTTGAAGCCCATCTCCTCAAGCTTACAGCGCCGATACAGCTCATAGTGGCGAGTGTGCGTCTGTTCCCGCAAGTCCTCCATGTTCACCCGGATTAGCATCTCCCTCAGCTTCACGAAGTCACAGTGGTTTTCATTCTCAACTACAAGAAAAAAGCGAAGGAGAGGAAGGCCGTCAGTGGTGAAGTCACTGGGAAGCAAAGTGACGTTCTGGAGGGGGTGTCAATGTCCATCTTGAGATCTGAGGTCTTAGAGGCTGATGATACCTTGGCTGGCTCCTGATGGTAGAAGGAGGGCACTGAGGGAGAGGGTCTTCATAAACCTTTCCTTTACCTTTTCATCATTCTGCCTCACACAAACTGTGGCTCTTCCCCTGCAGAGGCTGAGGTCTGGGTCTGGGATGCCAGCTGATGGCCCAACAGGGGTAAAATCTGAGTCCAAAGTCAGACCCATAACCGCCACTCCATGCTGTCCCAACCCAGCAGGGCAGCATTTAAATACCACTATTCTTCCTGATTACCAGATATTTGCTGAAATAACATTTCCTTGGAAAACAACTTTCCCAGAAACGAGGAAGAAACAAGTGCTCTCTTTGTTTGAAGACTTTCTCGTTCTCCGCTGGATGATGCTTTGCTGATGTGACTGGTTCAAACTCCTTGTGAAGAACTCTTTCCTCTTTTAGAAGTTTTCACTAATTTCCTAAAGAGCCCAATATCTTGAAGGGCTTATTCACATCCATGGTAGCTAAGCGTGTGCAGGAGGTGGGCGGGGAGGGACACACGGGACCCAACCCACACAGCCCCACAAATTCTCACATGCCCATGTTGACACCCCTCTACACAATATGGGACGGGAAGAAATGTGAGCATCATTCCTTCACCACAGGCACTAACAGGGGAGTCCCTTTCCCATGACAAGACATACCCTGCACCACACCCCAGGGGTACTGCCTGGCCTTGGCCATCTTGTTGCCAATCTTCACCTCTTCGGTGCTGCCAACCACTGCAAATGGGAGATGGACCTGCCAGGCAATAGAAGAGATGAACCGTTATCTTCCACAGCTCCAATCATAGACCCCATCACTCTCCCAGCTAGAGAGGGACCTCTTTCCTTAGGGACAAGAGAAAAGGTGGTAACATGAAGGACAGCTAGCGGGTAAGTATTTGGCAGATGCCCTTCATACTCTCCGCACACAAACACAAGCTAGACTTGAGCTTGAGGTGCATGCTCCCTGTCACAGCTGGCACCCTGTGGAGGAGGGCAGGAGAGATGGCTAAGAGAACTGGCTGCTCTTCCAGGGAACTGTGGTTCAACCCCCAGCACCCATGAAGTGGTGGTTCACAACCATCTGTAACTCCAGTTCCAGAAAATCTGATGCCCACTTCGGGCCTCTGTGGGCACTGCATGCACATGGTACATAGACCCCACACACACACAAAACAAAAATAAATCAATCTTTTTAAATATAGATGGCTTGTGGGATGAAGACGCTCGCTTTCAGTTTCATTTACTTTTAATCGATTCACATTTAAATTTAAAAATGAAAGCAATACAAAATATCTTCCCATTAAATATTAAATTTATTGATTGGTAGGAGTTTACATTTCATTTAGCTTTGGGTGAAAATAGAATCTTTTTTAAAAAGGGAGAAAGAACAGTTTTATGAAGGTAATGCAAGTTTTAAGAGAAATTATCATAGGTAACTATCTTCATATTGAAAAATTCTAAAGTATGTTAGGAATAACGAATACATGGATCTGCCTCCAACTATAATTTCATGACATGATGCAGATGAGTTGTTTCTGATGAGTGTGAAATCTGACTTGAGGTTGGGGTCATTAGCAGTATACACTGGATTCCAAAGGCCTGCCCCAGAAGCACCACAGTGGCGAGCTCTAAATGGCCTGTGCCTAGCTTTCATTGTATATCTACTGAGCACAGCTGTTTTACTTCCTGGCTTTGCAGTGCTCGGGTGGGAGCCAAGGCCTTGCACATCCTAGGTGAGAAGTGACTGCTGAGCCCCAGCTCCAAAACTATTTCAGACGGCTGAGCAATACACAAATTTCAAGTCAGAAATACACTTTAGACCAGACTACTGGCTGGAGCCTTTCACCCAAGCTGAGCTTGAGCAGAGATGGTATGGTGTCCAAGACAACGGACTCTTCCCCACGGGGTTATCTGGTAGTTATGACTACATTCTGAGTGTGGGAGAAGAAAACTAACTGCATTCTCTCAGCACGCAGGAGTGAGGGTATCTTTAGAGGTGCTCTGAGAATTACTGTTTATGGTTTCCTATCCACTGTTGAGAAGGAAGACAGTGTTTTCAAGATAAATCTTCCTCCACACAGAATCCAGCAGAATCTACAGCTCAGGTTGCACATGTGGCATTTTATATGATACACAGATATTTGAATTCCCTAGTCCAGGGTACTCCGGTCCGGCAGTTACGAATGAGTGCACCATTCTCACCGAGGACCAGAGTTCTGTCCCCAGCATTCATTTTTTTGGGGGGGGCAACTAACAACCACTCCAGATCCAAAGCCTCTGGTCTCATGTGCACATACTGACATAGAGATACACACCTATACACATAATTAAAAATAATTCTGTTTTGTTTTGAGACAGAGTATGACTATGTAGCCTTGGCTCGCCTGGAATTTGCTATTTAGAACAGACTGGCTTCAAATTCATAGAGAGATGCCTGCCTCTGCCTCCCAAGTGCTACAATTAAAGGTGTGTGCTAGCCACCCTCAGCTAAAAATAAATCTTTTAAAATTTTTTCCAAATCTACCTCTTACACTATGGGAAGGAGAATGCATTCTTTTTCTAAAATCCCAGATCTGAAAGCTAAATGTACTCCCCAAAGGTAAGGAGAAAGGGACCTTTTGAGACAACATTCTGACATATCAACCTAGAAAAGCTCCGCACTCAATGTGACAGGAACAACTGCCAAGTCTAGATTTAATAATTAATAAATGTATTTCCTGTATGACAGGAAAGTGGTTGGGGGTCTCTAACTGGGAAGAAATAGGTCAAAAGGGAGAGGAATGTGTAGCAAGATGATGGGATAAACGAGGGGAAGAACAACGTAAAACGTGTTTCCTCTTGTATGTGAACCTATATATAAATGTGTGAGTGTGCACATGTGTGCGTCTGTACATGCAGACGTGTGACACAAAAGCAGAAGGGGCATTTAAGGGAAGGAAGAAAACTGCAAAGTTGGTGCCGTGCTCAACATATGGCATCTTGTCCTAATTGGGGCAACGAGAGAATTAAGAAAGGACAGATACACAGACACACACATGGAGAAGTGGGGTCAGGTAGGCTGTGCATGCTGAAGGAGCCGCAGCCCATTTCTGGAACCTCAGCGACTGGAAGGTGTCCAGCAGAGGGGAGGGGCCGGCGAGGGGAGGAACCGGCTAGGGGAGGGGCCGGCAAGGGGAGGAACCGGCTAGGGGAGGGGCCGGCAAGGGGAGGGGCCGGCAAGGGGAGGAGCCGGCTAGGGGAGGGGCCGCCAAGGAGAGGAGCCGGCAAGGGGAGGAGCCGGTAAGGGGAGGGGCCTGCAAGGGGAAGGGCTGGCTTGTCTCCGCAGGAGGTCTCTGTAGGTAAGCAGCAAACCTCCGGGAAGAAGCCTCAGTTGCTAGTTTCTGCACACACTAGTCTATCGTTGGTATACACTCATACTTGTACACGCTGTCAACATTAACACTAACAGTAAAGAAAGGCTGTGGCGTCCTCTGAGCCTCATGGCGGGGTGTGTGTGTGGCAACAGCACTGCCATCCCTATGGAACTGAGGCACTGGTCTTTAATCATGCTGTCCCCATGTCAAACAATGTGCATTCCCTCAGGACTTCAACAGCTCCTTACACACTCACCCGGGGCTTCCTCCGCTCCCCACAAGCAGATTTTAAAATGAACAAAGTTCAATGACATAAACTTTTGAAAACCGTTACTTTTAACACTAAAACTTAATTTAAAAAAAATACTTGCAATTCCCAAAACTAGGTAAATAAATTATGTTTGGGAAAAGAAGCAACTGATCCAGGCATGGTGATTTATGCCTTTAATCCTAGCACTCAGGAGGCTGAGGCAGGAGGATCAAGAGTTGAAAGCCAGCCTAGCTATACTTTGAGTTGAGGCCAGTTTGGGCTAGATGAGACCTATTCATGAAAGGGCCAGTAGGACAGTTCATTTATCTCCTGATAGCTACCTCTCTGCTGCGGACAGCATCCCTTCATTTTATGGGTTTACCATCAGACTCAGGAAAATACAGTGAAGTAGCACACAAGGGGAAGGCACCTCTGAGGCAAATGGGAGGAAGGCAGCCATATTTCTGCCAACGCTGACAGAGTACAGGGCTCCATTCTTTGAGCTGCTTTGTATAAGGTCCTGTGCTGTGTCACACTCCTAGAAAACTCCCCATAGAAACTTGAGGGGGCAGAAAGTCGAAATAATCCTGACTAACTTTCCCACTTGACAGCGAGGGAAACTGAGGCACTGGCTAGTAAGATGACTCGCAGCAAGAGTGGAGCTGGAGTCTCACTGAAGACCTCAGTGCAGGCTTTTCCAGTCCTCTACAGTGCCACAAGCTTTCTGGAAGACCGCCCTCCCGGCCCCA
The DNA here is from genome assembly GCA_907164525.1 of Lophiomys imhausi. Taxonomy (NCBI): domain Eukaryota; kingdom Metazoa; phylum Chordata; class Mammalia; order Rodentia; family Muridae; genus Lophiomys; species Lophiomys imhausi. The sequence goes on along the minus strand of CAJQZJ010033237.1, from coordinate 391,931 downwards.
TTTGACTGAAGACTTACACTCATGGTTGCATTAATCTCAGCCACCGTTTCCTCATCTGTGGGGAACTGATATATCTGGACTCCGTTGCTGACTAGCTCGCTCATGATCTTACTCTTGAATTTGTGCAATTCATTCTTGGCAATGGTGTCAGCTTTTGCAATTATTGGGATGATGTTCACCTGCAAAGCAAACACGTCCACGTTCAAACAATCCCACCGCAAGAAGGAGAACCAGACAATGAAAAATGAAACGAAATGAAATGAAAGCTGTAGGGCAGCATTGTAAGGTGCAGGCAAGGCTGACAATCAGACACAGAGTCATCTAGCTCTCCCTCTGAACGACAAAGACTTCCTCGCATCCCACACGGATGCTTATTTGTAATTTCCTCTCTCCTGCACCACCTCCCACTTTACAGAGTAAAAGGAAGTGTTTTTACTCCGTGACAAATAGTGACAGCAAGGAAGTGAGTTCACTCTCGAAATCAGCAGCCATTCCTTCTAGGGGCTTGCATGCCCTGCAGCGCAGGTCAAAGCAGGACATTTTCTATCAGTGCTACTCGGCACCACCCTTTTTCTTCTGAGGTGGTTTTGGTGAGATGCTAAGGACATCTGGTATCTAGACTATACTCTCTGCCCAGCTCAGGAGCTCATGACCTTTTCAGGGTTTGCAGCCACATTTGAAATTTTTTTTTTTTTTTTTTTTTGCTTCTCTTCTCCAAGTGCCAAACCAGAAAATCCCAGACAAACCAGAACAAGAGACAATGCTGACAAAAAGTCTTTGTCTTCAACATATCTCTCTCACTCTCCCAAACCTCATGGGCTCAGACTTCCTCTAGTTACAGGGAACATCCCTGACAGCAGAAAAGGGGGCTTGGTAAGAACCTGAGAGGCAAAGCCGTTTCTGTTGTGCTGGATGAACCTTGTGCACACGCTCCAGACTGAGACGGTATCAAAAATAACATCCAGCCATGGTTTCTTGGGCAAACTGATCAGGATAGACAGAGACATCAGTGACACACAGGTACTGACACTCCTCTAAAATGATCATAATTGCTGAACACTTCCCTTTATCTTTGTAAATGAAAATGAATAAGTTGCGTTGAAAGATGTTACCTAGCTCTCCAAAAAATACCATAATTGAGTTGTCTGAAAGTTGAACCTGCTTTGGAGTTGGATTTTTTGGGTTATGTTTGTTCGGCCTCTAGTTTTTTTCCTTTTAACTCTCAAATAGAAAGCCATAGCCCTCACTTTTCTTTAGAATGTCTCTAACAAATAGGTACTTAAGAGAGCAGAAAGACCTGTTTCCAAGAACAAGGCAAAAGGGGAGCCCCCCCCCCACAACGTGGGATATGGCCCCAACCAGGGCAATAGCAAGGTAAAACTCCCAAGAAGCAAAACTTAAGAGAATGGAACACAGGAAGAATGTCTGTTATCCGTGCAGTCTTCTGGTGGCAGAAGTAGTGATGTAATTATTATTTTTTTTTTTTTGGTTTTTTTCGAGACAGAGTTTCTCTGTGTATTGTTGGCTGTCCTGGACTCACTTTGTAGACCAGGCTGGCCTCGAACTCACAGAGATCCGCCTGCCTCTGCCTCCCGAGTGCTGGGATTAAAGGCGTGCGCCACCACCGCCCAGCTTTTTTTTTTTTTTATTTGTTTTTTTTTTAAGATTTATTTATTATGTATACAGTGTTCTGTCTGCAGGTATATCTGCAGGCCAGAAGAGGGCAGCAGATCCTATTATAGATGGTTGTGAGCCACCATGTGGTTGCTGGGAATTGAACTCATGACCTCTGGAAGTGCAGCCAGTGCTCTTAACCGCTGAGCCATCTCTCCAGCCCCCCGTGATGTAATTATTTAAGTTGGTAGAGTAACTTTCTGCAAAGGACTTGTGCTGGAAGCCAAGGAGCCTGGCTAGTCCAGAAAGGAGCCTGGGGGACAGGTTGATTGCTGAACATTCTCTTTATGTTTTACTTCTCTGAAGAGAAAGAATCTTTTAAACAGTATTTTTTGGGGGGAGGAGGTGTGCACAATAATGCACCTTGGTGCTCTGATCATCCGGTAAGAATGTCCACTGAGTGAAAAGGTACTAGAGTCTGGGAGGAAGTAGCACGGTTTAGTTTGTGGTTGTTCTGGATGCCCTTTGCATAATGTATTTTAGAACATACTGTTTTGTTTATTTCAAAACAGAAAACTGAATTAGTTATAAAATGGATATCAAATTTTATCACACTGAACAGCCCCTTCCTCTGAGAGCTGTAAAAACAGAGGCTACAAACATGGCAGGCCCAGGGCCAAAACTGAAACGTAGACTTTACTTTCTGTGGAGGCATGTGTAGTTTTAAAATCTAAAAGGCTGAGTGTCCTCAAGCAGGCAAATGTTAAAACCTCACTCTACTCAAATCAAACCCAGCGCTTTAGAGACCTTCAGGAGGGCAAATAAATGTCATGTTTATATTTCAGTTCGCATTTAAGAAGTAACTGTAGTTTCATGAAAGTGCTGGCTTTGCCTTCCCTTGCCTAACATCCAGAAGAGGTATATAGGCGCCTATCTCGTGTGGTCAAACGCTAAGGCTCTGTAGTATACACACACACACACACACACACACACACACACACACACACACACACA
>CAJQZJ010033237.1:366478-386220 GCA_907164525.1 Lophiomys imhausi | reverse complement strand
CCAACTGTTCTATGCCCCAGAGGAGTCCTTCCTTCCCACCAACTGTTCTATGCCCCTTAGGAGTCCTTCCTTCCCATCTTGTCATCCTCAGGCTGTGGGTGCCAGAAGCTTGGAGTTCAACATGGAGATCTTCTCCCCTCCACAGCCAAGCATGAGCCTCCTCCATCTAGCATGTGGGAAGGCCTGCCGCGTAGAAGATATAACTATGCCCTAACAACATCACTAGCAAAATAAATATCCAGCCTAATGAAAGGAAAGTGGTATGAGGTTTTTTTAAGGTAAAGACAAGGAAGAGGAAGAAAAAGGACTTACAAGAAAAAAGGGAGAGAGGAAATTGCATCATTATAAACAAACAAAAGACATGTACTCTTCAAGAACTATTTCCTTAGGCTAAAGTCTCATTATGGGAAAGAAACAATGAAGTAGTTTCCTCTGGGAAAACAGGCTGGCCAGTGGGGCTGTGCTCCCCTCGGCATCCTTGAAATAAGTTCCAATGTCCTTCAACCCCTTTCACTTCTGTATTCATAATCAGAAAGATAAAGCTTAAACCTAACTGTCTTTTGTTAGTTTCCATGGCTAAGAAAGGACACCTGTTTATATTCTGTGCGGCTAATTCAAACTTCTCTGGATTGTAGGGAGTGGGGAGAACAGTTTTTCTATTTTCACAGAATTTTCTTTTAAGAGATCATTCCTTATCACTAAATATTTTATTCATATACTTCTGGCCATTACAAAATACAGTGAAATGAGACGTATTTGACCCAATGTTACAAGGAAAAACTATTTTATGCGATTTTCTTCTGTGATCATTCTCGCACAATAGCCAATGGTATTATTTGGACACTGACTCCATTTTCCATGATTAAAGTGTCAGCATGTTTTTCTTTTTCTCTTGCTATCTGTTAACCAAACACCATTCTCCTTACCTCTGGACTCCTCTGCCAGGAAGCTGAATAAAAACTTGGAGTTAAAAAGCCAAACACTGCACTTTACTGCTGTTTTATAAGTGGTAGGGATGAGGATTCTTCCGGGGGACTGGGTTATCCATGACTTTCAGGTTAGTTACCTTATAGCTCATGCTACTTCCTGAAGGTGGATAAACTATCCTGGTTCTGGTTAGGCAAGATTTTGCTGGTCCTTGCCTCTCCAGACACCTCACCCTTATCCATGACTACAGACAGTCAACGCAAGGAAGCCCTTAAATGAGACTTAAACACAACAGGAAATTCTCCCAGACCCTCTTCCTGCCTCCTTCTAGCTAGCCAAGTCAGAGGCAGATAACATGTCAAGAATTCCCACATGTCCCAAGTCTATAAACATACTGGGACATTCTTGATGACCTGAATCTATGGCAGAAAAGCTTGCCTAATACAAAAGCAGATAATCCTGGCTTTGAGAAAGAGCCTCCCTATATGGTTACACATTGATACAAAAATGCATATCCCACTTTCAATATTTTGATGGAAACAGAGACTGTCCAGCAACTATTTTTAGATAAATTACTTAGCTTTATAGTCAAATGCCAACAATGCCTTTTTGAGGCATAGATCTAGAACTCCAAAAGCCATTCAAAGAGGTTATGCAAGAGTTGTCAAGAAATGAAAGAGGAAAAAAATATTTGGTATCTAGGTTAAGTTAATATCATACTTCCTCTCTTCTGAGTCTCCTTGGAAACTAGTATTTGACCCAAATGAGTCAGATGTCTTAAAGAGGGCTCCAGATGCAGATACGCGGATCTGCGCTGCGCTAGCTTAGCCATTCCGCAGCCTGTTGCTGGCCAGTGAAAACCCACCAGCCTGAGGGGAAGTCTCAGCTAGGGGTGAGCCAGAAGAAAAACGGGCCGCCTTGAGGCGATGACTGAAAGCTGGAGAAGCTCATGGGCTTCAGAAAGATGTTAGACGAAAACTCTCAATCCTGTGGGAAGCCAAGAATCCAGCCAGGGAATGCATAAACATGAAATTCCCCAACTCCCAGAAGAAATCCATCCAGCAAAGAGCCGGGAGACAAGCTTTGCTCTGCACACAGTCCTTGGTAGCACCGGAAACAGAAGCCCGACTCTGTCTCCAGCTCCCACAATGCACCTGTGCCCTTCTCCTGGTCCCCAGGGTTTTCTCATTTGTTCTATTTGACATTAAAAGGGCCTTCAGCTGCAACCTCCCCATCATACCTTGGCATTGCGAGTCAGAGGAAGGTCGGAGCTTGGCTGTCTCCTCCCCAGCACGGTACAGGAAGTCCCACTCTGATCATATGCAAATAAAGTCCTTTTCACTAAAGTAACAGTTGCCTATTTATCGGAGGGCAACGACTAATGCAGAATGTCTAAAGTACTCTGTGCAGAAAACAGACCTCGGTGCTCAGCGAAAGAGTCAATTACATTTCTGTCATGAACTGTAGGATTATTTCCACCAGGTACTATTAGAACGACCCTAGATGACACACATACATAAAATGGTTTCAAAGGCCTCTTTACAGAATACCTCCATAGAAACACACACACCACAGTTGAGGAAAGGATTTCTGAAAAACTCCAGCACCCACAGTTTACAAGCAAAGCACCCCGCAACTTATTTACACTTACTGACCACTAGAAAAGATGAGGCAGTCCTATAGTGCTGTCATTATCCAAAAGTGTCCCTAGAATTATCTTCGGGAATGAGATGGCTTTAACATTCTTTTTTTTTTTTTTTTTTTTTTTGGTTTTTCGAGACAGGGTTTCTCTGGGTAATAGCCCTGGCTGTCCTGGAACTCACTCTGTATACCAGCCTGGCCTTGAACTCACAGAATCTGCATGTCTCTGCCAGGACTAAAGGTGTACGCTACCATGCCAGGCGGCTTTAATCTTCTTAAATCTCTTTTTGTAAGAACACAACTCCTGAAAGTCTAGTAGGCCTCCATACTGGGAATGCAGGCAGTCTGCTACTAATGGAGATAAGACTGGCATCCTGGGACAGAGTCCCCATGTCTGGCCCCCACCCCCAGAAGGACTATGAAATCTACATGATCCAGCCTTGGCCTTGTGGTTTTCTATAAATTATAAGGCTGCTATAGGCATGGTGGTAGAAATTAGGTTTTCTCGCCTTGGATTGCCCAAACTGTAAAGAAGCCCATTTCCTTTAGACTACAAGGGAACCAAGGCAGGGGGTTGTGGATAGGAGGTTCAGATAACAGTCTGAGAACAAATGAAGTATTTTAAACAGTCAAGACATCTGAAGTTAAGACTGAAGAGCAGGTTCACTGACCTTGATGGGTGTGAGGGTGTGATCTGGAGAGCAGAGTTAACAGACATGTTACACTCTGGCAAGTTTTAAAGATTAACAACTTCCCCCAAGGAGAGGCAAGTAGCCCCTCAAGGTAAAGACACACATTTATGTGGCTTTATCAATGGGCTATGTGTTTTTCAAAATAAAAACTCACTGCAGTATTTTACAACATAGCTTCAAGCTAATGTGATGAATCAGAGCCAGATTTTATGACTACATGAGAATTCACTGGTTTTGAGCAACCTCCATCTGTATACAAAAGAACAAAACAAAACAACAAAACCTACTATGCCAAAATGCTTTTATAACATTTGATTTACTTTTTTAAAGATTTATTTTTATTTATTATTATGTATACAATATTCTGAATTGAAGAATATATGCCTGCATGCCAGAGGGCACCAGATCTCATTATAGATGGTTGTGAGCCACAATGTGGTTACTGGGAATTGAACTCAGGACCTCTGGAATAACCACCAGTGCTCTTAACCACTGACCCATCTTTCCAGCCCCCATATTTTATTTTTTAATTAACAGTTATTTTTCCATACATATATAAGATTTTTGTAGTATAAATTACCTTCCTCATTAGGCTCAACTGAGCCTCCTAGTTGCTATTCAGACACTATATGGTAATTCTGCTCCCAATGTCTCCCAGGCTTTTGAATTGACCTGGGATGAAGCCTCTTTGAAGCCTATCACGTAACCCATTTCTTTTTTTTTTTTTTTTTTTTGGTTTTTCGAGACAGGGTTTCTCTGTGTAACAGCCCTGGCTGTCCTGGACTCGCTTTGTAGACCAGGCTGGCCTCGAACTCACAGAGATCCACCTGCCTCTGCCTCCCGAGTGCTGGGACTAAAGGCGTGCACCACCATCGCCCGGCTCACGTAACCCATTTCTATAGCTACAAAAATGTTGAGACATACCTGTCATCTTTGTTAATCTGGTCTCCAAATCCCACCGTGTCAACAATGGTTAGCTTCAGCCGGACATTGCTTTCCTGAAGTTCGTAACTTCTGGCTTTTAATCGGACACCAGGCTCGTTGTGAGTAGCTGGGTCACTTTCAAATTTGGTGTTGAATAAAGTGTCCATCAATGTGGATTTGCCAATACCTGTCTCACCTATATAACCACAAAAGAAAAATCAAAACTGGGTTAAAAGGTAGGAAGGGCAGTCTGACCAGAAATTCTACCAAGAATCCCATAGTTCTTTCTCTGGATGATCTAGGGAATACTTCCTTAGAAAGGCACTAAATTCATTAGCTATTTCATAGAAAAAGGGGGGGGGTGAGCTTACAGTTCAGGATATGTTTTAACAGCCAGGCCTTATGGTGCAGGCTTGCTATCCCAGAAACTCAGGAGGCTGTGGCAGGAGGGTGACACATTGAACAACCTAGTGAGACTCTGCCTCAAAATAAAAAGTAAAAAGAAATAGCTGGAGATACAGCTCAGTGGCACAACACCTGCCTGGCACACATGAGGCCCTGGGTTCCATCCCTAGTATGGCTGGGGGAAAGACATTTTTAATCCTTAGATAATCACTACTTGTGAGTCTGCCTATGGTCACTTTGTATATCACAAGGATTAAAAAAAAAAACAAATTCTTTTTCTTCTGAATCATTTTGTGGGGTGTGTTATTTAGGGAAAAATACATTAGTGGATTTAATGTTTAAAAAAAGATTTATATATTTCAAAACAATCTCTGATAATAGTAACCACTAAAGCTGCTAACTGGTTCCTTTGTGCCAGCCCCTCGGGTCCACAGAGTCTCTCTCTGTTCTGTCATCCCCTAGGCATTGTAGTTTACTGCAGTCGGCAGATAGAACACGTAAGCTCCTAAACACCTTGTTTATAGTCACAATGTAAAGTGGTGGAGCCAGGGTTTTGACCTAGTTTATATGGTCCTGGTGTTAAATTCACTCTGACTCTCTGTTACAGCCAGGGCTGGGCACCTTTGCCAACCCCTCTGAATTCTCATTCTCTCTCCCTCGCTGAGCTGAAATCAAGATAACAAACTTTTTTTTTCTTTTTGGTTTTTCGAGACAGGGTTTCTCTGTGTAGCCTTGGCTGTCCTAGAACTCACTCTGTAGACCAGGCTGGCCTCGAACTCACAAAGACCTACCTGCCTCTGTCTCCCGAGTGCTGCGATTAAAGGCGTGCGCCAGAACTGCCCCACCAATAAACACTTATTAGTTCATGAATTTCATGGTCACATTTGTGATGGTATTTTAAACATGACTCGGAGAGATGGCTTTATTGATTTACAGCGCTATTTCAAGAGTCCATATACACAAAGCAGAGGGAAGGACACCATACAACTACATCAATCAAACAGGGAGGCCAGTGTGATACCAGGATGCACTGAGGATTTCAAGCCTTTAGCACAGGACCAAGCAAATGTCTCTCATAACTCCAGCCGAATCTCCTTGTCACTAGCAATGTGGTTCAGTATAGACATGATTATCAAGAGGAGGAGGTAGAACTCAAGATGCACTAGCCATAAAATGCTTTTTTTTTACTATAATCAGCAAAATGTCCCCTTAGACTCAATGAAATGTGTCAGCATATATCAGCCCCCTTCAGCAAATCCTAGCCTGGACCTGACAGTGTCCCTGGATGTCCTTCTTCTGAAGGAAAGCAGCAATGCCTTTGCATTCGGTGAAGGCTCAGGGCAAGGGAGAGATTCTAGAACCTGCAGCCTTAAATCAACATCCTCACTGTGTGGACAAAAAGGAGTGGTTAGAACTTTATGTTATTGTAATTGTTGCTTCCCAAGACAATGTCAGAGTAAAATGGGACGAGGCTTGCTGGGTTTGGGTTCATTCTGATGGGCAGGCTAATGCAGCTTGCCACTTAGGCACTGATTCATTTCTTCAATAAAAAGTTGTTCAAGTACATTTTCCTTACCCTTTAACCTTTCCCATTGTGTCCCTGACATATCTAAGATCATAGAATTTCCTCCCTCATCAGCCTTCATCCAGCCAGTATTTTTCCAGTGCCTGCTATGGACCCAGCTCTGAGCCAAGTTCTAGGACTACAACAATGAATTAAATTGATATGGCGTTCTCTCATATCTTGGAATCTGGTCTAGAACATAACCCGATACCAATCGGACTCTCGTTGAAAGGAGTACTATAGGAATTCCGCTCGAGGTACCTGCCATACTTGAATTCTTCCTATGAGCAAGACCACGCCTTCTCCCATGTGACCTTGGGAGTGGACACAGAAAACTGGCCTACAGCTTCGCCTCTGACCCAAGGGCAACAGCAGACTGGCTGCTATCGTGCTACATACGAGAGCCATCCCAGCAGAACTTCTCTGAGAGACAATCAGCACACTAGCATGGCATGAAAAAGGAAAGGTGTACAGAGAGAAGTAAATGGGCCAAAATGATGGAGGGAAAGCTATGAGCACACGGGAGCCATGATGGAGACAGAGCATTAGCTGGCAATATGGCAGAAGAGAACAGATCAATATGGAAGGGCAAAATCCTAGAAACCGAGTTATAAAGGCAGTATTTGAGTACCTGCTATGCTAATGAGGACAGGTATGGGGATGACAGAGTGCATAAAAACAAGCTTTGACTGTCTGCACCTCAGTTATTGCCCAAGTGTCATTCCAGATGGCTCTGCGTCTGGCTGAATAGTATTTAAGTCTGATCTTCCTTGCTTTCCTGAATATGCATGTGTGTGTGTGTGTGTGTGTGTGTGTGTGTGTGTGTTTATGCACATACGCACCAGTGTAAAAATAATGAGCCAGACTGCTTCTTAAAGATTGGCCCTTCCCAAGCCCACAGCCATGATCCATGTCGTCCTCACAAATTAGGTATGAGCAAAACAAAATTACTGTGTGAGGGACAGAGAGAAGAAAGAGGACTCTTCCCTCAAGAGGCTCGGACTCTGGTAGTCAGCCTGTTGACGGCAGGGCCCACACCACTGAGAGCACGTGTTGTGCAGGGACCATTTGGTTCCAAGAAAACTGTACTTACAGGACACTGGCAAAGAGGCAAGTAGTGTTCCCCACCCCCCAGAAGTTTCTGCTTCGCCAAAGGTTGTCAATAGAGTGACCTACTTCTCACTGATCTCTCCAAGGACAGCAATAAAACTTCCCTTTACAAGGTAAGGATTCTAGGCTACCTGAGGGTGAAATTACTACCTCCTCTTACTAGTTGAGAATTACTTAAGCACATGTGAATTGGGAACATCATCCATCATAAGTTTAAAAAGACACAACACGGTTAATGATCATTTACATGTTCAGGTGGAAATTGTGAACAATTAGCAATCTGGACCCTACTTACAGAACAGAGTTAATCAACTGGATGGGGAAAAGAAAAAAAAAAAAAAACAAACCACTTTCTTTTAAATTTCCATGTGTTTTGCTTTCCAGGTCTGTGCTGAGTGCTCTTGAGAGCTGTAATTAGACAGAGCTACACAGCTAGAGGCGGTGTGATTCACCGAAAGCGGCCAGTTGGAAACGGCAGCTGGGAGTAAAAGGGACCACAGAACTAAGGGCCTTTGTATTTTTGCTGGTCTGGGGTCTTGTTCAGGCTACACAAGTGCTCTATCACACAGCTGCATGCCAAATCCTTGGTTGTTATTCCTCGGCTGTCTTTTGTTTGTCTTTATTTTTGAGACAAGGTCTCACTGTGTAGCCTTGGCTGTCCTTCAACTTACAGAGATCTGTTGAACTTCGCCTCCCAGAGTACTGGGATCAAGTCCTGTGTGACCACACCTGGCTAGCCCTTGTTTTGTTGGCTTGACAAGGTCTTGCTTTGTAGCCTAGGCTAGTCTTGAGCTCACCACATAGCCCAGGTAAGCCTCAAACTTGCAATCTTACGATCCTGCCTCCCAAGTGTAAGGCTGCGAGGACCACACCATTGTGCCTGACACAGGGGAAATTTTCAATTTCAAAAGCACTGGCTTTTGAACCTTCTGTCTAAACCAGCGGTTCTCTACCTTCGTAATGTTGTGACCCTTTAATACAGTTCCTCATGTTGTGACGCTAACCATAAAACTATTTTTGTTGCTACTTCATAAATGTAATTTTGCATTTTGCTGTTATGAACTGTAATGTAAATATGATATGCAGGATATATCTGATATGCAAACCCCAAAGGGGTCCTAACCTACAGGTTGAGAACCACTGGTAAATTTCGAATATAAGATCTTGAAATTTCCTCAAAGCAAAAAAAAAACCAGTCTTTCTCCCCCTTCCTTTGTTTAAAAAATATATTTTTTTTAATTTGATGTGTCTGAGTGTTCTGCTTGCACACTGATTAACTAAAAACCTACTAGGTACCGGGCTCCAGCTCCCACCAAACACATAATGACATCTTAAGAAAAGCAGTGACTGATAACAACTTCACAGCACTTCAAAGCTCACAGCAGCACCAGGCACAGAAGAGGCAAATGCTAGCAGGTCGTGCGGGTGATCATTTGACTGAGATTTGCCTCTTCAGTGGGCTTTTCCGTGCGTTGCTGTTCTGTTGTCGGTTCATGTGCCTGAGCCCTTAGTTGCATGAATAACGGAACCCACTCGTGGGGAGCTCTCTGCTCTGCGGCTCCTGTTTCTCTGGCTCCTGCCAATGATGGTGAACATGACACCCACGTCCCCAGGAAAGCAGCCCCACCCTTCTGTTTACTCTCAGGCTCACTTCAGCCCCCAGCTCTCGGGTGGACATTAAAAACAGCCAGAGCTGCAGATGAACCAGAACAATATGTCTGAGTCAGGCGCTGCGCTCGAACTGCCAAGACTGGCTCCTTAGGCAAGTAGCTGTGCACAGGGGTCTGCTGGCCTCCCTTAAAGAGAGTTTATTCTAGGACGGAGCAGGGTAATCAACAGCTGAAAACTACGTTATTACTCCTCACACACTGGTTTCTGATGAAACATGCTTTGGCATCACAGTGCCAGCTTGCAAGGGGATTTAAAAGACCACATGATGCAACGTGACGTGACATACAGTAGCCTCTGCTGACTACACTTCGGGGATGCTCCCAAACCCTGACCACAGCATCCACCAATGCCTCTTTTCTGGAAAATCCACATGAAAGTTTTTTAGGTGATCTTTGTCTGAAGCAATTGCTTCTGTTTTTTTCCTTAATAAATCTGTCACACATTAAACTTTTAACTTGTGTTTGTCATATAACATGATAACTGTTGCAGGCAAGCCTGGCAACAGGGCTTGAGCTCTGACTCTAACCTGGACCTCCCCTTATTTCCTGGGGTCAACTTTGTCTTCATTCATGTTATCCTATGAGCTGTTTCATAGTCTTTCCTGGAAAAGGTTGGGACCAAGATGCATAGGATCTGATCATAATATGACACCATAGACTTGGTTAAAGCAATTTTAAACTTCTCCTTTCATCCCCTCAAAACAATTGGCTTTTTTTTTTTAATCCATTTTCAAAATACATTACTGTTCTTTCGGACTAGTTCCTCTTAAGGCAGGGATGTTACAGCGTCTCATTCATCTTTGTATGCTCATAAGAACTGACACTCAGCCAGATGAGTGTGGATGGGACCTCTGAGAGAATCAGCATCACTCTCGAGAATGAATGACAGTTATAAAAATCTAAAATTGGGGCTGGAGAGATGGCTCAGCGGTTAAGAGCACTGGCTGCTCTTCCAGAGGTCATGAGTTCAATTCCCAGCAACCACATGGTGGCTCACAACCATCCATAATGAAATCTGGTGCCCTCTTCTGGCCTGCAGATATACCTGCAGACAGAACACTGTATACATAATAAATAAATCTTTAAAAAAAAAAAAAAAAAAAAAAAAAAAAATCTAAAATTGGAGTAAGAAGTTGAATAAGAACTGAAGATTCTTTGCCAAAATACCTCCTGTATAAAAATGAAGGGCTTTACTTAAAGTGCAGTTTGGGGGGGTGTGACTGAGCATGAACAAGATGGAGAGGGATGCCAGTAACTCAGGGCCTCATCCTGTATGTGGGAACTGATCCCTCTTCCTTGCCCTTTTCCCAGGACTCATATCAGTGGGCTCTAATGGCAGACAGCTAACACAGTCGCCCTGAAGCCACACTAAGTTCATGTCAAGACCAGTTTCCGCCCTGATTTATTTCTTTTCTGCTTTCAACTCACAAAACAAAATTATGATTCAATAGCCTTTTGATTAAAAAAAAAAAAAGAAGTTTTAACTTTTACTGAACCCTTCCTTAATCACAAGAGAGTAAAATGAGGTGGGTGTGGTGGCACACACCTTTGACCCTAGCTCTCAGGAGGCAGGGGCAGCAGCTCTCTTTCTTTGTGACCAGCCTGGTCTAGACCAGTCAAGGCTACATGGTGAGATCTTGTCTTTTAAAAAAAAAAAAAATCACAAAAGAAAAGAAGAAAAGGTAAAATGATGCTTCAAAGGTCCTGGGTAACAAGAGCAAGAGAGCCGGTATGAAGAAAAGTCGTGGCGAAACTCTGTGGGCACTCAAGTCAAATGTGGTTCCTGCTACTCCGTGTGTTCTCCAAATATTCTGATTGGATAGAGCACTTCCGAAGAAACTTTTACCTTAAAAATCACTGACTGATAATGGGAGTTTGTTCTTGTTGCCATTACTATAAAATACCTGTGATAAAGAGCTTTGATGTGCCTTGCTTCTGATATGCTAGTATTTAATCCTGACATTCCTAGCTTGCAAAGAATGTATGTTGCTTCTTAATGAAGAGCCCCATATTGGTCAGTTTTTGTTACTATAACGAAAGGCCTGAGACACGGTAATTTTATGGGGAAATTTGATTAGTTCACATTTGTGGAAGTTTGAAGTCATAGTGCCAGCTTCAGTTCAGTGCTAGTGAGGACCTAATGGCAGATGGCACGACAGCATGTCTGAGGGACACACAGGAGAGAGCTCATGGTCACACAGGAGAGAGCTCATGGTCACACAGGAGAGAGCTCATGGTCACACAGGAGAGAGCTCATGGTCACACAGGAGAGAGCTCATGGTCACACAGGAGAGAGCTCATGGTCAGACAGGAAGCCAGAAGCTGGGGGATGGCCACAGTAAGCCTTCTATCACAGCCCTCTCAGAAGATCAGACTCAGAGGCCCAGGAGGACCACTTTAATCCCTTCTGAAGGCAAACGCTAAGCTCCTCCAACAGGCAGCCCATTCTTAACGGTCCCACTATGTCTCAGCAACACTGCCAAGGCCAGGTCCCCGGCCCATGAACTCCTGGGGGACAGACTCCAACCACAGCCAAACTGTGGAGATTCCAAAGGACATCTGGAAAATCACATACCCTGTCTTGGAAGTATATCCACTATTTATTATGGAGTGACAAACGCTAAGGCACATAAACAGCATGGTCATTTGTGTGAATCAAAACCCAAAATACCTCCACATCTGTGAGTCCCCATCTGTCCAGGCTGGGGGCCCCATGCAGTCTCCCTTCTGATAAAGCTGCCCTTTCTATAGGGAGCTGCATGTGTTTTAGGGGACACTGACCTCCACTCCCAGCCAGGATAGGCACCACACTCAGAGAAATCTGTGGTGTTCAGTGATCTGTGTCAGGGAATGGCTTGTCCCTTCCCTGCAGTTGTTAAGCTGGTAATTGCTGGAGGCCAGACGGCCCGTAAGAAAAGGTCCAAACACAAATAAGCCAGCAGAAACAAGCAACGTCAAGAATTGGACAGTGTTCTGATCACATGCTTCCATCCTAGGAGCCTGTGTGTGTGTGTGTGTACCATGTATGTGTATACACTCATTTACATGCGTAAGTGAGAGCACACGGGTGTGAAAGCTTTGGTCTTTCCACTCTGTTTGAGACAGGGGCTCTGTTGTTTTCTGATTGTGTATGCCAGGCTAGCTGGACCACGAACTCCTGACTCTATCTCCATCTCACGTCGACCCACTGGGGTTACAGAAGCCTGCGTGGTGCACCCAGCTGATACAGGGATCCTAGGGATTTGAAATCAGGTCCTCACACTTTTACAGCAAGTTTGCGCAGCCTTGGAGGCAGTTGTTCTTAATTCTATTATTTAATACATTATTTCCTGAGCCTATACTGGGGGAAGGCAATCCTAGCTACATTTAAATTGGATTTCTCCAATTCTCTGGGAAAAAGAATTTCCCATTTTAAGAACAATAATCAGGGCTGGAGAGACTGCTCAATGGTTAAGAGCACTGACTGTTCTTTCAGAGGTCCTGAATTCAATTCCCAGCAACCACATGGTGGCTCCCAACCATCCATAATGAAATCTGGTGCCCTCCTCTGGCCTGCAAGCATATTTGCAGACAGAACACTGTATACATAATAAATAAATAAATCTTTAAATAAAAAATAATAATCAAAGAAAGGCTTTGCTTGCATTGAAGAGGAGGGAAAAGGTCCAAGAGCTAAGGATGCAGGTATCCTCTGAAATTATAAAAAGTAAGAGGTGGGGGCTGGAGAGATTGCTCAGCAATTAAGAACACTAATGGCTGTTCTTCTGAAGGGCACAGGTTCAAATCCCAGCACACACATGACAGTTTACGACTGTCTGTAATTCCAATTCCAGGGGATCTGACACCCTCACACAGATGCACATGGAAGTAAAACACCAATGTAAATAAAATGAAATAAAATAAATAAGGGATTCATTCCCTCTAAGGTTCCTGTAAGTGATACTACCCACAGATCCATGCAGAGTTCTGCCTACACAACTGGAAGGTAACACACTGGTTGTGTTACAAGCCACCAGATTTAATTTCTTTCTTTTTTTTAATTAATTATTATTATTTTATTTATTTATTTATTTATTTATTTATTTTGGTTTTTCGAGACAGGATGCAGCCCTGTGCAGCCATAGCCCTGGCTGTCCTGGACTCACTCTGCAGACCAGGCTGGCCTCGAGCTCGCAGAAATCCACCTGCCTCTGCCTCCCAAGTGCTGGGATTAAAGGCATGCACCACCACCACCCAGCCAGACTTAATTTCTTATTAGAGAAAGAGGTGGAAAGCTTCTAGAAGCATCCCGTGGTTATCTGTGAGGAACACAAATTCAGGTGGGAGGTTTGCAACTTTTCAATAACACGCACATATTATGTTGATGACTTTGAAAAGCTTCACTTGAGGATGGAAGCAAGCTCCGTGTGTATGGATCAAGGTATTACTACTCATCCAGGAGAGGTGGCAGGGCAGATGCTTTCTCTAAATCTAGCAGGAGCGCATTAACATAAGGAAATCTAATCTGCATCAAAATTATGCTGTTTACCATGAGGGGCCAGCCTATGAGCCGGCACAGGCCAGTTAGATCCTGCCTGACAGCAAGCCCAACCCCATGGGACAGCTCTCCGCTACAGCCCAGGCGGCAATAGCCAAGTGCAGCTCTCACGCCAATTCGTGAAGCCAATTTTGGAACGGGAGCTGGGGAGGCTTGGAAGAAAAGTCAGAATAGTAATTGGCCCAGAATTATAATTTAGCACACTTCTCAATACAAAAGGAGCAAATTGCCACACTAATGAAGAACTGCCCTGCTCTGCAATGAGCACACACCAAAGGACAACTCATTGACGCCGTGCTGTAGAGCAAACTCTAACTCAGGAGGGCCCTGTCCACTATCAAAAGGCTTGCATACAGGGAGACAGGGAAGCCCAAGTTAAGTTGGCTGCTTCGGCCAGGTCTTTCCTGCCATCCCCTTTTCCAAGGATTAACACATAGTGCCAGAGAACAAGCAGGCCCAGAGTGCTGGCCGATTGTCACATTCCACCCTTTTGACTTTCATACCTCCTGCACACCACCTACATAAGAAGGAAAGCATCTGCTACCCAACCGCTCCTCCTCCAGGTAAGCTGACGTGCTTCTCACACTGAAGGTAAATCTTCTGATTTTTTTTTTTTTTGAAGATTTATTTTATGCATACGAGTGCTCTATCTGCATGTACACCTGCATTCCAGAAGAGGGCACCAGATCACATTGTGGATGGTTTTAAGCCACCATGTGGTTGCTGGGAATTGAACTCAGGACCTTTGGAAGAGCACTAGGCAGTGCTCTTAACCGCTGAGCCATCTCTCCAGCCCAATCTTCTGATTTTAATACTTAGACGAAAGTAATCGGTCTAACACATTCCACCAGGTTTAGATGGGGGACGGTTCACTTGGTCACACAGAGAAATGCTTCAGTCTGTCTCAGGGTGATGCCTCGAAGGATGCAAAGGAGCCTGTGGCCACAAAGCCGGCACACTGCTCTTCAGTCTCAGGAGTATTTTTGAATCAAGACTAACAGATTTATGTCTTGTCTTTCTTGTTCACCTCCCTTTTCTATCCTTCTCTTCTTAATTTAAAAAGAATGTATCTAGAAAGAGGAAGAAAGCCCCCCCCCCAGGCCAGAGGTGACCTGGGCTACGTCAGAACACTGGGGGAGGAGGGGCACATATAAGACACAAGGAGGATGCAAGTCAGATCTCTGAATTTTTCCATTGGACTACGCGGAACGAAGGTCAAATTTAGATCCCAATTTAAGAACAGCAGTTCAGATACAAAATAGAACCCTAGGCTTTTGTTGTTGTCCTGAGAGCGAAAGCTCACACTCAAGTGTCAGTGTTGTTTTTGCTCTGACTGGGAAGTCACATTTACAGTTAGAGGACACAGACCTTAGGAGCACACTGTTTAAAGCATTGGTTCTCAACAACTTTCCTAACGCTGCGACCCTTTAATACAGTTCCTCATGACGTGGTGACTTCCAACCATAAAATTATTTTCATTGCTACTTCACAACTGTAATTTAGCTACTGTTAGGAAACATAATAAATATCTGATAATTCCAATGGTCTTAGGTGACCCCTGTGAAAAGGTCAGACGACCCCACCCCCAAAGTGGTTGCGACCCACAGGTCAAGACCCACTAGCTTAAAGGCTTTTGGATGCTTTTATAGTATATTCTTGAGTTCCTTCAATTTCCTATAGTCTAATTAGGGCCCAGCGTCTCTTCTCTATGAAAAATTAAGATAAATGTTTTCATAACAATATAAGACTGGCCAGTTGCATGGCCACCTGACAGAAACAAAGATAATTTCTGTAGTACCACAGAACTTAAAAATGCGTATCAAATATAACTGGATCTTCACAATGGCGCCCCACGGGACAGCGGCTATTGTTACCACACTGGAAGAAACAGGAATAAACTTATCCTCAACCTTTCCCAGACCCACGTCCCCCTCTGTGTGACAGGTGATACCTTCACTTACCCACGCATAGGATGTTGAAACAGAACCCTTGAGAAGTGGATTTGTTGACCAGCTGGTCAGGGAGACTGTCAAATCCAACATGGCCGGAAAGTGATAAGTTTCGAAGCTCTTCATTCTGGAATGAGAGAAAAACTGCTTGAGACCATGAACTACATCACCAGAGGCTACTTCCGAGACCCTTGTGACACAGAGAGGTGTCCTGGTGCCTATGCCTTCCCTGGCTTCTTCACTACCAACTCCAGCACCTCTTCCTTCTGTAGTCTCCCGCCGAAAGCAGACTAGCTACTCAGGGGCTTCATTTCTTGCATTAAGTGTATGGCTGACTAGTTTGGATAAGCCTTAGGTGACATTAAAAACAACAACAAAAAAATTTTAATATCTTCCATCATTCAAGAAAAACGTCCCATTTCTTTTCTACACATGCAAAGAAACACTCTTCCAGACATGCTACGGGGCTCTGAGAGGATGAGTGGAGGATGAGGAAGGCTGAAGTTAAGGAATGCTGTAACCACCACCATAATGCAATGTATTTAAAACTTCTCAACACACAAAGCAGGTCCCTCTCGTGCATTTACTCTCCAGGCTTAATGGCGCTTCTTCACACAGGCTCTGAACACACGGACCTCCTCAGAGCGGACTGGTGGAAATGAGGGGGGGCAGCAGTCAGGCACTGGAGTTGAGGGATTCATCTGTCTTAGATGACAGTGCTGACTGTTTCCACAACTTTCAGCTCATCTCATGGGCACTGGAGATGAACTTCCAAGCTTTCCTTTCCTGAGAAAGAACTCACCTGTGGTCCATCAAATACATACAGTATGCTTTCCAAGTCATGAAGCTGAACCCAGAAAGCCTTCTGGGAGACAAGACAAAGTCTGGCATGACACCAACAGACTTTGTATTCAAATACTGAATTTGGGTGAAGAAACAAACCTCACTGTTTGACTTACTGATTTATTCATATCCCCCAGCCCATGTGCAGTGTTTACGTGGGGATGTGCACGCGTGTGCATGCGACTGTGTGTGGAGGCCTGGGGCCTGTTTTGATTGACTTAATCACTCTCCACATTATTTTTGAGTGAGGATCTCTCTTGGAACCTGGAGCTCATCAAATAGGCTGGGCTGCCTGGCCAGTGCACTTTGGGGATCCAGCTGTCTCTGTGCCCCAGCACTGTAGTCACCAGCCCACATCACCACGCCTGGATTTTCATGTGGGTGCTCAGGTTCTCAACTCAGGCCCTCATGTTTGCACGACAGGCACTTTTCCAAGTAAGCTCCCTCGGTTTCTTTTTTCTTTTCTTTTTCTTTTTTAAGTAGAAAAGAAAAGACTTTGCATAATAACTTAGTCAATGATTTTTAAAGATTTTTTTTAATTCTCCTATTTTTGTATCATGGGATTATGAACGTGACTTCATAACCAAAGCTGGCTCCATTCTCAAATTTCTATGGTTACTACATGGGCATAGAAGTGTGACTCCGTAAATGCTAGGATTGATAAGATTTTAACGGTTTTGTGAATACAAGACTGAGTACATACCAGCTCTAAAATTCTGATTTTATGAAATAAAGTAAAATTTCAATCCCTTGCCTATATGGTGGCAGTTGCAGGTCTGGAATCAACGGGACAGAGAACAGACGTCCAATCTATGAATAGTTTCCTTGAAACCTGCCAACAGTAAACACAAGACTAGAGAGCGAGCACTCAGTCTCGAGAGGAACAGCATGGGCCCCAGCACACCAAACATCTGTGATGAGCTCACAGACAGGCCCACTGGGCGACGGTCCTGGAGGATGAGTGAGGCTTCCAACAGTGCTGGACTTCTAGCCCCAGAGTCCCTGTGCCTGCCCCTTCCTTTCAGATACCTCAAAAGTTCAGACCATCGGTATTTTTAGGGTGTTTACCACATCCGCTGAGTCGTGGGGGAGGAGCATGTGGAGGCAGCCCACGATTATATTTAGAAATGTTTCCATAGCAGCCATGTGGCGGCTACTGGGCACTAGGCTTGGAGAAGCCATCACACCAACCTTCGCTTCTGTTCTGTGACACACGGGAATGGTCACACAGCAGAGAAGAAGCAGGGTAAGACCCACGCCTATGTTCCTTCTCCTGCCAATCACAATTTTAACTTTCCGAGGAAAGGCGGGGATTGATGCTGGCTTGCTGGAGTTCCAGATACCCAATATCCACCCGTAAACCAACCCCAGGAAGCCATCGGTTAGTAATTATAGCTCTCGTCACACAGCGCAAAGCTCAGCATCTCATATTCTCACCGTTATCCAAAACACGAGAAGCCACCCACATACCCACCGGGTATTTTTATACCCATTGAAAGCCACACAAAAAATGTCGGGTTACAAAACATTTTGGTCTTGAATTTTTTGGAATTTAAAGCTGTGTCCTTTGTCCTTTGATAGTCTTATGAAATATATAAGGTTTTAAATGTGCCTTTATTTTATAATTTAAGACAGATTCTTCCCAGTGTTTAAAGAAGTCACTGCTACCCATGTGTGGTGGGTAGAGGAAGCAGGAAGTTCTTCACCCAGTGTAAGAACCGGAGACATCAGAGGGACTAAGGTTCCTAGCTGAGAAACTCACTCCTACAACAACCGAAATGAAGTTCCTCTCCTGCACTTCACTCTAGAATTCACTGTCAAAGAAATGCACAGTCTAGAGGGCTACGATTCAGATTCAAAGAACTGCATGTAGTCCCATATCACCAACACTACCACATATCTGGAAATGACTTCCAAATTTTGTCCACACCACTCAGTTGTTAGCCCGATTTCTGGTGGTTCTCTTGGGTTCTCCTATCCATACTGCAAACTGATTCAGAGCTGAAATCCTACCCTCCCATTAGAACTCACCCTCCTCCAGACATTCCTGTTTCTTAGTGGAATTTCCCTGCGACTGAGGCCTCTACTCCCACCACGATTCTGAAGTCTTATCAAAGCTACCCACTTCCTCTTTCACAGCCTCTCCTGGCTTCCGGGCTTCCATTCTACCTCACCCCTTTCTCTCTATGGTGATGCTAAAGGAGTCTCAGTACCCAGAGGGTTCCTCCAAACTCCCCCACATCTCAAGGTTGTCCAAATCTCCATTCTTACTGGATCTCCTACTTCTCACCCAGAAGCACTTGACACCTTGATGAGTCACCTTCTGAGCCTGAGACAAACCCAGGTATCTTCCCCTTAGACAATATGATTCCCATTTCCTCTCATCTGCTCGGGCCTTGTATCCAACAGTTATTCCTTTATAGACTCCGCCGAAACATTACTACCAAATTTATCTTTATTATGAAATCTTGGGGAATGCTGAATAAACATTCCCCTTTCCAATTAAAAAAAAAAAACCCTAATATATTCTCTGCTCATAATAACTATTATAGCAGCTAATATCCGGGAAGTGCCCTGAACAGAAACAAACTGATGCTGTTTTCTTAACAAGCGCATGGCGCAGCTTCCATCACCCAAGTTCAACTTATAAATGAGGAAACAGAGGCATGGGAATAAGTAGTTTACCCAAGGCTGCACAGTGACTGCAGCTGAGGGGCAGAAGTTTGAATACAAGGAGTCAGCATCTAGAGCCGGCAACCTCGCACTTAACAACTTTCGCTATTGCTGATGATGAGCGAGAATCCTGCCAGGTAGCCTTGGACACCGTGACGCTTTCAGCTACTACAGATGTTCAACATGTTAAGACAGAAAAAAAAAAACCTCTAAAACCCTAGTTCTTTGGCAGTCATAAAGGGTGGAAATTGAGAATCAGAATGGGCAATGTGTTCCCAGTATATTTTCACTGCCCTGGCAATGCTGACACATTTTGACTTCTACAGCCGGGGCACATGAAGCCTATAATCGAAGGCTTAGTTTTAACCATTTCTGAAACAAAAGTAGCAACATGAGGCCACTAAGTAGCTACAAGATCTTAATTGATGTAAGCGCTGCCCTCGCTACTCTGCTTAAGATTCTTTCTTTCTTCCTATCTATCTATGTATCTATCTATCTATGTATCTATCTATCTATGTATCTATCTATCTATGTATCTATCTATCTATGTATCTATCTATCTATCTATCTATCTATCTATCTATCTATCTATCTATCTATCTATCTATCTATCTTTCGGTTTTTCGAAGCAAGGTTTCTCTGTGTAATAGTCCTGGCTGTCCTGGGCTCACTCTGTAGACCAGGCTGGACTCAAACTCACAGAAGATGCATGCCTGCTTCTGCCTCCCGCGTGCTGGGATTAAAGGTGTGCGCCACCACGCCCGGCTTGCTTAAGATTCTTTTTTTTTTTTTTTGGTTTTTTTTTTT
>CAJQZJ010033237.1:325397-366378 GCA_907164525.1 Lophiomys imhausi | reverse complement strand
GACAGGGTTTCTCTGTTTAACAGCTCTGGCTGTCCTGGACTCGCTTTTGTAGACCAGGCTGGCCTCGAACTCGCAAAGATCCGCCTGCCTCTGCCTCCCAAGTGCTGGGATTAAAGGCGTGCGCCACCACCGCCCGGCTTTTTTTTTTTTTTTAAATGTTTCTCCAGACACAGTTTCTCTATCCTTGACTGTCCTGGACTCATTTTGTAGACCAGGCTGGCCTTGAACTCACAGAGATCTGCCTGCCTCTGCCTCCAGAGAGCTGGGATTAAAGGTGTGTGCCACCACGCCTGGCTGTTTAAGATTCTTATTAAATGAATTCCACAGCCCACCTCATCTAGAATGGAGCCGTGCCTGAACTTGATGTACAAAACAACCAGTTTTTAATTAGACTATTTCATTTTTCTCTTTTCACAACGTATCTTCTTGGGATAATCCCCTAAAAATGCTACTAAAATCACTTAAGTAGAAGTATGTTAGTTTTGTTACTCATTGATAAATAGTGTTGCCAGCCCTAAGAAGTTTTACAATGTAGCAGTAAAGACAGGTCATACTAAATATAACACTATTGAGGATAAAACACCATCTTAACAGAGGGACATGGGGAAGTAGCTTTTGACTGTAGAAATTTGGGGCACCACTGGAGTTCCCCTGAATACGTTAGTGAAACAAGGGTGCAGCTCGCAGGGGCATTTCTAGGTAAAAGTTACCTGTGTCCAAGGGGTCTCTGGCATGAATGTACACCCTGAAGTTTATAATCTGAAAGTTTTTAAAAGATGCCCAGCTGACTTCATTGTTCAGACAATTATAAGACAGCTTATATAAAAATGTGTGTCAATACCCAGTTGTGAATACCTCTGTAAACTGTGTACCACAGGCCCATGTAGTACTTAAGTAGGATGACAAAAAGCCCAGAGTGGACAGACCTGGGTTTGAATCCCAGCTTTGTTTCCTACTTGCATTCTTTCTTTGTTCTCTTACCAATGAAAATGCAGCATTTGGCAGGGTTGCATTTAATGGTCCTCAGGAAACACGAGTTTCCTGTCCCCAAGTGAGAGGGGGGGAGGAAGAGACGGCTCCAATTCCAAAATCTGAAATGAATTAGTTCCGTGACTGCTGCTAGACACTGCAGGAGAAACTGATCTGAAAAGCTCTTGAACTAAACAATAAATTAAAACCACCCTGAGAAGGGCAGCGTGAACAAAAAGAAGGTAGGAGAGAGACTAAGGACTCCAGGATGAAGAAAAATCCACCTTCAGAAAGGAAGCTCGGTTACAAAGTTGTAGGAACACAGGGAATGCGTTCCTGTTTGCAGAACCAATGTTTAACAGCATCAGCAGCCTCCAAGGCTGAAGACATTCTGCATTCCCTACCCTAACGAACTCCAGCTTCTATTTTAATCCATTCCAGACTCTCGAAATTAACAAACTTGATGCGCCCAGATGGACTTTATTCCCCACATTCCAAGTGATACCCTCTTATTTTACTTTAAAAACCAAACTGTTCGGCATCAGATGTGGTTAGTATAGTAGCCTGTATGCTCTGATCCTTATCAGGGGCGGAAGCAAGAGAGTGTGTCGCCAAGGTAATTTTTTTTTGTTTTTATATCACTACAACAAATGAAAAATAGGAAAGCAAGATAATCTTTTTTGTTGTTGGTTTTTTTTGTTTTGTTTTGTTTTTCAAGACAGGGTTTCTCTGTATAACAGCTCTGGCTGTCCTGGGCTTACTTTGTAGACCAGGATGGCCTTGAACTCACAGAGATCCGCTTGCCTCTGCCTCCCAAGTGCTGGGATTTCAGGCTTGCGCCACCACCGCCCAGCTGATAATCTTTACCTTTAAGGTCAAGAAGGCTTTCCTCATTTTTTTTTGACATATAATTTCTATTTGACATATAATTTATGTGTGCAGATAGAGCACTGGAGATCTTTGTGTACAAGATGTAATGATTAAATTCCTGTCATAGTCTCAGTTTGTGTGCAGTAAATAATAGAGATCCAAGATGATTAATCCTGAGGCTTCAATTTTTTTCAACTGTGAAGTCATGTGATTTACCCAAGGACCCCTCTAAGTAAAGTCTCTGGTCCTATGGCCAATTCTAAGGTTTCCTTTGAAATCAGAGGTGTCTAAGTCCACAGTTGTCACTTGTGGAAGGAATGGCAACATGAGAGAAACTTCCAGGTAGCACAGTTCTGATTGCCAGATCAAGACAGCATCTTTACAGGAGATGATGGCTGGAGAGTCTATCAGTCATCCTGGCAAACTACAACCAAGAGATTGTGTGTGTGCGCGCGCATGTGCGCGCACGTTTCTCCACCTGAGCTTTTCATTTTTGCTTTCCTTGCAATAATTATCAATTATTGTATGGTCAGATCCCAGGCATGGTGGAGGGATAAGGGAAGGGGAAGGAGGAGGAAGGGAATGGAGAAGGGAGAGAGAAAGGGAGGAGGAGAAGGGAATGGAGAAGGGAGAGAGAAAGGGAGGAGGAGAGGGAGGAGTGGAGAGGAAGGGGAGAGAATGTTCTGTCCTCCTTCTTCACAATTGTCCTGCTGTAATTGTCCCTTCTTATGGGCAGAGTAGCAAACTGCCTCTTCTTTTATTTATTTGTTTGTTTGTTTGTTTATTATGTATACAATGTTCTGCCTGCATGTATGCCTGCAGGCCAGAAGAGGGCACCAGATCTCAATATAGATGGGAATTGAACTCAGGACCTCTGGAAGAACAGTCAGTGTTCTTAACCTCTGAGCCATCTCTCCAGCCCTAATTGTCCCTTCTAACACTTCCTGTGTCTGCAGTATTTCACAAAGGTTTTGGAAAGGGCCCTGGTGTGTGGGTCAGTTATCTGTTGTTGGAGATCAAAGGGAATCTTTATTGATGTTTTTAGTCATCTTGCACTATTACACTGAGTAGCAATGTGTAATTAGACACTATGCTAAATTCTAAGTGAAAATCCAAAGCACTTCCACCTTGTGGAATGTGTCAGGGAAGTGGATGCTGGCCAAATGGCCACAAAGGTATAATACACTCATTGAGTCCTATCATTGCTGGGCCAGGGATCTTCCAGTGAGAAGACAATATCTGTAACCGTGGAGGAATACGGTAGGTAGCATTGGGGAACCTTGTGTTAATCAAAAGTTGAAAATAATGGCTCCTTTGCAACTTTGTAACTCATGTAATTACTCAGACTTCAAGTAAATTTGCCAACCTACCTACCATATGTAGAAACACCTACAAGTACCCAAGTATTTCTGAACACAGAGTAGCTAACTCCAACGGAGCCAGATGCAGGCTATGTACTTCAGGCTATCTATTGGGTGAAAACTGGGAGTCTTTGGGCAGTGGTATGATGAGAGGGGGCAGAAATGGCTGACTCAAGTCCTAGGAGGACAGAGGCACAACTTCAAGTGCAGCACAGATGGACCCATATGAATGGAAAGAGTAGATATGGAGGACACGCCCTCTTTGCGGTCTCTCCTCCCCAGGAAGTGGTAGACCGCCGAGGGGAACAGGAGAGGCGCTTTTCATTTTAGGGAGTTTCTGTTGGAGGGTCCTGCTTCAGGGATACAGATGCCACCCAGCTGAAGAAAAAAAAATGCAGATCCTCATGTGAAATCTGACTTAAGCCACCTCCCAGTACCGGAAGAAATAAATCCTGACCTCATAAACTGCCCAAGTACTCTCATTGACCATTTCTGTAAATGTATACACTTATCAACTATAATCGAGAGAACTGAATTAGTTTCACACTCTCTTTTTAAAAAAGAAGATTGGTGTGAAGATGAGAACAGCCTGCATTTCCCAAATGAAAGCAAAGGAACATGAAGTATCGACCCAAACCACAACTATGAAGCCCACACGGAATCCTTTCAAGATGAGGCATTGCTGGGGTGACTTTCAAAATATGAAATGTCTCAAGCATTTCATTACCAGCAAGGGTCACATTCTTTAAGGATGATTTGGACAATATTTGCAAGTCTGCTCGTCATCTATACCTTGAAATCCAAAGGCTGGAGCCAAGAAAAACCCCCAGGGAAACTTCCATGCACACAGCAGAACAGAGCCAGAGAGAAGGAAGAAAACTATTTTGGCTTCTCTTCGCAGCCAAGCTAGAGCTGGAACTGAGAACAGGGGTGTCCAGGGCCAGTTCCCAGGCCACTGAGCGGCAGATCAGTGGTAAATGTCAGCCCCAGGGACACCCTAGAAAGCTCTGACCAATGGACGCTGTTGCAAGTGTTACTTCTTAGTAACTTTATCCTTTAAAAGATTTTCAGGAAAGGAACTAATTATGTTTTTTCTAGATCTTGGGGAGGGGATAATCTGATAAAATCTGCACAAAGCTATAAACAAACAAACAAAGAAACAACAAAAAAACAAAAAAAGAAACAAAAGAGTCCACCTTTGGACTCTTTTAGAACTTCCCCTAAGTTCTGACTTGGTCAGTGGGGGCTTTGTAAGTCCTCCCTACCAAATTAGCTTTTCTCATCTGTGGCCAAATGTAATACCTCTAACATTACTGCCCCGCCACAACTTT
Organism: Lophiomys imhausi; assembly: GCA_907164525.1. Lineage (NCBI taxonomy): Eukaryota > Metazoa > Chordata > Mammalia > Rodentia > Muridae > Lophiomys > Lophiomys imhausi. The sequence continues at coordinate 361,847 of CAJQZJ010033237.1, read as the reverse complement.
CCTAGCTTGCTCTCTCACTGACATCAGTGCCGCTAACCCACCAGCTTGTTTCTATTTCTACACCTGGAAAACCAAGCATTTGCAGGCGTTGCCTTTTCCTAGCCTTCTCCAACTAGGTGGCACCAAAGCCTGCCTCCAGTGTGGTAGTTTCTCATCTCTCAGATCAGAACTTGGTTACAACTGGCTTCCTTCCACAGCACAGGGCCAGGGAAACAGAGGCAGAGCTTTGGGAGAACTGACGCCCTGGGCTATGGCTGACCCTTCACCACAGACAGACTGGTTAAGAGGTCAGATTGGTTGTTGGTAAAAGCCTTATATAAAGGGTCTGAAAACACCCACACTAGTGTCCAGCTTGTTCTGTCTTTTGTACACCCTACCTTTAGATACAAAGATGAATATTCACCTTTCCTAAGACCCAGCTGCTTTGTCTGGGGCTAGCATTTTACCTCCATTCCATCCAAAATTAGATTTTTCAAGATACCAATTAGAAAAGGCACTGCTAAAAAAAAAAAAAAAAAAAAATTAAAATTTTTAAAAAAGAAAGAAAGAAAAGAAAAGGCACTGGTAAAGTATACTGAACCCTAGCTGTGACTTCCAACCCCAGATCCAAGATGGGGAAACATTAATAAAAGCCCATGGGCAAATAATCACCAAATGTGATGACCCAAAAACCATACAAGGGGGAGCAAAATTTTCCTAACAAACATTATGTTTTTCAAGAAGTCTGTTTAAACTCAAGAGGCCCAAGCTAACTGGAAGCCAAGAACTAACAGCAACAAAAGGCCATTTCTTACATTTCCAGAGAGACCACAGCCTTTCTCCTGGAGTCTGGTGACTAATCCCTGCAAGAGCCTCACAAATCCTCAAAGTACTGACCAGAGCGAAGTCCCATGTTTGGGAATGACAGGGTCCATGTGTGCATTCCAGGAATGCTTACACATTTTACAGAGGTCAGAGGAAGAGAGGTGGAAAGGAAGCAAAGAGGCACAAAGTTACATGGGCACAATGGGCTTAGGGGCAAATGCTGCAGTTGTCCCAACCCCCCATCACAGTCATCCCGGAAAGCTAGCACACATAACACCGAGCACCCATCATTTCAGCTCCCTCAGGCTTTCCAGTGGGACCCCAAACCACTCAACTTCATTTAAGAGTTGCCAGGTCTCTAACACACAACTACCATATAATTCCTCATGAGGCTCACACTGCTCCTTCCTGCCCTGCCCCATGACAGACTATGCCTTTTAGACAAGTTTTCTAAAAACATGAGTGAATTCACCATCAGAAGAACTACAAAGCCTGAGTCAGATGGAAGTCTTTCCGCTCAACTTTTTATCCACCATTCTATTCCTCATGTTCATGAATCCATTCCCCGGCACTTCCTGTTTCAAAAACACTGTGGCTTAGTTCATATATTTTATTCACCGAATGCATTAATCAGCAAATAATAACGCATGGATGGGACACTTCCTTCCCTGTGCCACCACTTCTATCACCGGACATAAATTAGCACTTCCTTTTCCAAAGATACCATTTATTTCTGTCCCTTTCCAAAGAGGGGAAGGGAAGGGGGGCATTGGTTACGGTAATGAACACAGACTGACTGGCAGTCTCTCAGAGACAGGAGAAAACAGGTGAAGCTAACTCTAAAAAGCTGGGGCAAAAGTATCAGGGTTCGTCTTCAGTCACAACCTAGCCACGTTCTCCTTCCCAAGGCAACTATGTTCCCTAAGCAAGGATGACCTAGTCACCTCTGACATACTTGTAGTACCTGAAAATTCGGAGGACTATACTCAGAATATCTCAGGGTATAATAAATACGCATGCCAATAAACACTCAAATGAACATCTGACCTTATTCTACAAAGAGCACTCAATGCTTACGGCCGAAATTCACAAGTCCTCGTAAGTTTCTTGATGTCTCAGCTTCACTCAGCCTGGCAGTGATGAAACCAGGATCGTGCACACAAATTTGGGTTGTATATTCATTCCTATAGCCAGGTGATGAGTTACCAGGAACCTAGAAGCTTGGAACACACTCGCTTTTCGCTCTCTTAGTTTCATAGGTAATGAGTACGGGGGTCGCAGGGCTGGGGTCTCTGCTCAAGAGAACACAAGTCTGGTACCACAAGCTGGCACACAGGCTGCCTGAGCTGAGCTGAGCCCAGAGGATCTAGGGTAAAGTCTACAAACAAACAATCATTCAAGTGGTTGGAAGATTCAATTCTGCCTCTCCTAGCTGGCTGCCACAGGATCAGCTTAGCTCCAAAGGTCATGACAGTTCCCGGCCACGTACTTGCCCACCCACTTCAGAGCCAGCAATGGAGCACCTCTCTCATTTGGAGCAACTTTCATTAGGAAGAGTCCAGTCCCTTATAAAGGAGAGCCTGGCCACATCAAGTCCATCTGGGATAATCTCCACTTTTAACTGAACTGCTTCGTAACTGAACCACAGTGGTAAGCAGTCCTGGAAGAGAGTGTGTACACCAGGTTGTGGGCCATCTCAGGGGTCTACTGACCTGAGATGGCATCAGGATAGGCCATAAGAATACTATCTCCTCAACTCAGAAAAGAATACAACTAAGTTTCTGGGGAGGGGACAGAAATTAGTAATGGCATAGCAAACTAGATTGCCCCAGGTCAGCACAGTATACCCTACTCCTCTTGTTTACACTGAATGTGACAATCCTACATGGCCAATGACTGACTGCCTGGAGTTTTTCTTCCCTGTGGAAGAATCTAGTACAAGAGAACTTTGCAAATAGATAGGTGTTGCATACGTGACTGAATGATTACTCAGAAGATAAGTCAGCAAGATAAAAGAGAGGCTAATGTCCAAGTGTTTCATGATGAAATATAGTACAAAGGTTACAGGGTTAGGGGACAGAAGTTCACACAGCCAAGACCTCCCTTAAAGGAGGTCAGCCGTGATCGGAGTGGTTGCAGAAAACGAGTGGAGAATAGAGGAGAGAAAGACGCCGAATCTAACTGACCTTGTAGGTAGCAAGAAAACAAGGAACTCCAAAGGACAGGAAGAATGAACTGGAAAGGGAGAATCATCATGAGCCAGCCCTGGGACTAGAGAGTGGCTTCACAGTTTAGTTTCCTGAACATTCCTTGGAATAAAACATCATGAAGACAAACCCAAGCATTGGACCTTTATACACCCCAATCTGCCACTGCACGCCCCAGCGTTCTGGAGAGATCCAGAAACAACTAGTGAACAGGCATAGTAGGAAGGTTCTTCTGTTTTCTCCCACCCAGTGAGCTATGAACTTATCTTCCCATCCCGCCAGTAGAACAGGGACTCTGGAGTATAGATAGAATTGTCTTCTATCCAAAGTTCTAGCCCCCATTACCAGGCTGGGCAAGAATCCAAATAGTTTGCTGTTTGATGCAAACTTTCTCCAGGGGGTGGGGGGAAGCACAGCCTGCAGAGAACTTGACAGGGTAACAGTATTCTATTAGTTACAGCTACAACCCCTGCACTTCTAGACACACTGAAGGGTTCTATTTTTTTCTTAGTCTGCTTAAAAAAAAAAAAAAAAAAAAGGAGGGGGGACCCTACAGAACCAATGCTCTCAGTAACAGAAGGGGCAATTCCCTATCTTGCAAGGCTAACTGCACACCTCAGAAGCACCTGTCTAGCTTGGAAAGCAAGCTGCCTGAGGGGTTTTCTCACATATATATGTGTGCTCAGGGAGGCAGACCCAATAGGCCTCCTTGCATTTTCAGAGTGTCCTCTAGCTGGGTGATTTTAAATGCTAGCTTTTTTGTCTTGATCCCCTAAGGAAAACAAGCCTTCTTTTCCCAGGCTGCCTGCTTGCCTTGCAAGAATGTTCCCACAGTCCCCTCCGCCCTCTATTGTCACCTAAATTTAAAGAGGCTTTTTTATTTTGTTTTTTCATTATTATCAGTCTCGTGTACCTGAATAACCACAGAGAATCCAAGTAGAACACAGAGGAAACTTCTCTACAGACAGTAACTCTAAAAAAGTCCCCATCTGCTCTCAAAACAGTTGCTGAAATACATGTGACATCACGGGTTCCAACTTCGAGCAGATTATGACACAAAGCACCAAGGGTTGGGTCAGCAACCCAGGTGCTCACTGAATGAGACAGTTACTGGCAACGCTCAGATTAATTGATTAAAAGTCAGGGGATCTATGGTGGGGTCTATTTCTGACAGCCTCCTATAACATGAATACAGGGAAGGATCACACTGAAATCACCAACCACCTCAGAGATTATATAGCTGAGCAGGAGACCCTTGCTGTACTTCATACATTCTGAGGAGACAGAAAGTGAGAAAATTAGCTGAGACCCAAGGTGACCAAAAGACCAGAATTAGCATAAGGCTGGGGCGCTGGTCCAAGTAGCTGCCATTAAACACTCCTAATGCCAAGTGGTTTATCAGAATCACTATTATCCAAGTAGTGAAAGTAAAAGGCAAGCAGGGGAGTAATCAACAATTAACACTGGCAAAAATAACAACTACCAGCTGAATGTGAGAAAAGTGTGGCCTCAAAATCTTGTCCACATAGACAGCATCAAACCGTCTATCTTCCTGTAATCATAGCTCCACTGTTAAAAACTCTTTTTGCCACAATTGTGCCAAACGCACACACTCATGACCAGGAGCAGGGGCAGTACAATGTGGCAGCTGCAACCACAAAGTTAGGAAATGGGCTTGGCAGCTCGTCCCAGGACCCTTCTCCTTCCAACTTCCTGCCCACGTACTAATTCATGAGACGCTGCGACAGACACATTCACGGACACCTGAAGATCACAGTATAACCAGATGCATTTGCACAGAGAAAGTGGTGACACCTCAGTCACCATGGAGGGCAGCAATAAAGTTGTCTTAAGTTTTATCTACAGCTCTGGCACCAGGATGGGACAGTACAGGGAAATCAGTTCAGAACTGAAAGACGCTGTATCAGGAACCCCAGAACACTCAGAAAAGAACAAATGAGTTCCTCCACTTTTTAAAAAGGATTCTGTTTAACCGTTTATGAGCATGAGTGTTTGCCTGCATATATGTATGCACATCACACGTGTGCCTGGTTCTCAAAGAGGTCAGAGAGGTTGCTGGATCCCCTTACAGGTGACTGCAAGTTCCCATGTGGCTGATGGAAACTGAGCCCCAGTTTTCTCCAAGAGCAGCCAGTGCTCTTAATAGTTGAGCCATCTTTCTGGTCCCAATTTCTACCATGGTTTCTTTTAGCCACCCAACGAAGCAAAAAGGGAGGTTCTAACATGTCCCGTAAACAACCAACAGAAAACCATAGACCATTATCTTCTGAGCCAGAACTGACATGCAGTAGCAAACCTGAACAGGACCCCTGAGGCTGCCACACCATGTAGCCTTCACATTCTCAGTAGACTCCTCCCACCGCCACCAAAGAACAGTAACAGCTGCGCGCAAGCACCAGACCCAGCCCTTAAGAAAAGGGCTTCGTTCACAACCCCATGAAGCAGATGGTTTTGGCCCCTTTTCAGAGATGGTGAAACCAAACTCAACTAAATGGCAAAGCCAGAGCTTAAAGCAGTTTTACCAGATTCCGGGTCTAGGTCCACTCATACCATTCACTGAACAATTAAAACCAAATCTTCTCAAGGGACACTTGCTTTTGTACCACCCCATATGTCAGCTCCAGTGCATCCTTAAGCAAAACACTACGTTCTTCAATGAGCTTCTCTCACTTCCTTATACTGTAGAGATGTCCATCATATCCAGGCCATTCGTCACATCCTACAATCAGCAGTACACTCAGTTTTCATATACCTGTCAGGGTCCCAGAAGAGTGTTCCTTGGGTTTTTGTTGTTGTTGTTTTGTTTGTTTTCAAGACAGGGTTTCTCTGTGTAGTCCTGGCTGTCCTGGAACTCTCTATGTAGACCAGGCTCACCTCGAGCTCACAGAGATCCACCTGCTTCTGCCTCCCAAGTGCTGGGATTAAACGTGTGCACCACCACCGCCTGGCCAGTTTCTTAAGAACAGGAATCCATTGTTTCTTATTCACAAACCATCTGTAACAAGGGCTGTATGTTTACCGACAGTGAATGCAGAGACTAAATTGTTATAAAGTCTATCTGACCTGCCCTGCCCCACGAAAAACAAAGGTAACTAGCGAAGCAACACACAGCACTCAGAGCACTCCATATGGGCTGAACCGCCTCAGGTGCGTTGGAAGTGTGTCAAGTTTAAATGGGGCTTTGAAAAGTGGAAAGAAGAGAGATGTTAATGTTCTAGACATACGCTTCACTGTGCCCTCTTCCAGTGCTCAGCCCCCAACTGTTGTAAGGATTCAGGGACAAGCAGGCTGTAGCAAAAGTCCTTGTTGCCACGACAGTAGCAGTCCCAGGGAGTCTTTAAAGCCAGCTCTTGGTAGCCTTGTATAAACAAGAGTGACATGGATATATGCTGACCACAGTAGAGTACCCACAGCCCCACCAGGGTATCTCCTGAGATGGAGAATTATAAAGGCTCTTTGTCCTGATCCACAGACCCCAGGCTACCATGTGGGAGTCTATGAAAGAGAACAATGGAAGCTAACTAAGGGGCAGGGTCACAGCAGGCAGGAAGGAGAGAAGAAGCCGCTGCTGGAATGGACCCCTCACTATTCTCACAGAGAAAGTCAGGGTGGGGATGAGAGGCCAAGCATATAATTCCAGGCCTCCAGGGTTAGGGCAAGAGGAATGTGAGTTCAAGGCCAACCTGGACTGCACATGGCCCTGATCTCCAAAAACAAGTAAAACCAAAAAAGGAGTAAAAATTCTAATCTAAAGATGACAGGTCAAGGTCAAGTAGCCGCCGGCGGCAGCCCCTCTTCCTCTCCCTCATGAAAGATCACCAGGGCTCCTCTCTTACTCCTTTTTAGTGAAGTGAGAGCAAGCAGAGAAGGGGAGAAGGAGGATTCAAACCGCAGCCCTAAGTGTGGACATTCCTATCACTTCCTCCTCCGCTTCTAACAGACCCCTGGAGCAGCCAAACCCCTCTAGGCAGTAAGAGGGAACAACTCTTCTCCATCCTCCCACCTCCCACATGCAAGAAATCATCCACCTCGTCAAGTTAACCCTAACAGAGAAAAATGGACCTTTTCGGGAAGGAAGGCAGGTCCAGAATTATTCCCACATCCTGTTAGAGGAAAAGTGAAGGATGTTCACTATTTGGGTACTTAAAATTAGATGAATACGGGCTGGAGAGATGGCTCAGAGGTTAAGAGCACTGGCTGCTCTTCCAGAGTTCCTGAGTTCAATTCCCAGCAACCACATGGTGGCTCACAACCATCTATAATGGGATCTGGTGCCCTCTTCTGGCCTGCAGGCATACATGAAGACAGAACACTGTATACATAATAAATAAATAAAATCTTTAAAAAAAAAAAAAATTAGATGAATACACACACACACACACACACACACACACACACACACCTTTGCTGATGGAACAGTATTACATATTTCTGAGCTTATGTAAAAAACAAAACCGTAGGGCTGACAAGACCGGTCAGTGGAAAAAGGCACTTGCCACAAAAGCCTGGTGACCTGGGCTCAATGCTCAGGATCCATGTAAAGATGCAATTCCCCTAGACTTACACATGTGTTCCCCCACCAAGTACACACATACACACAATACATGCAAACACAAGCACACACATATGTACAATAATAAATTTAAAAATTTAAAAACCTTTAGTAACTAGTAATATTTTACCCTCACTAACACTTAAGCTCTGCAGCCTGGGCTAGCCTGGGCTTAGTGGAATTTCACTTGTTTTAGTTGTTAATTTATTTACTCAGACTCCCATTTCGGAAGGCATTTTAACTCTACTCACACTTTTGGACGTGTACTTTTCTGCAGCTCACAATTGGGAACAAAGTTCAAGTCACCAGCCACTATGCCACAAGCACAAACAGCCAGGGCGCTGACCTTCCAGCGATCTCTAGAACACTTGCAACAGTTTGCCCAGGCCTGGGAAGTCCCATCCAGGTATCATCTACTTAGGCACTAATATTTTCCATAAGTGCGGTGTAACAAATGGAAATTCATTTTAAAATCCAAGCTTAAATAAATTTCACATCACATATTATGTAATAAATATCACATTCACTTGCCGAGGGAAATCAGCAGCCATTTCCTCTTGGGCCCTTTCCTACCCCTGAAATTCCTCTCCCACCAAGCACACTTCCTTTACAATACTGTGCTCTTCAACTCATTCTGCAGGATACCGGGACTCAGCTCAAGACAAGCAGACACAAGAACAGAGATGTCCACCACTACACCCCACAGATAAAACCCCCCAAATCTTCCAATACTATCAACTTCACCACCACCATCACAACCATCATGTAAGCAATACTGTATGCTGAGTTCAAGGCCTCATGGTAGTAGTGAATGAAACACTACCTCTGAGGTGCAGTCTACTCAAAATACATTGAATACCACTCCTCTGGCCTTTAGGCTTCTAAGAGGGGTGGGAGGAAAGAAAGAAATTTTTTATTTTGTTCTTATGTCACTTCCCATGGTCTATAGAGGAGATGCTGTCTTCAAAAGCCTATATATGAAATCAGGGCATAAAACCGTGTTTTGTTTTTCTTTACAATGTTTCTTCCCATGGGCTACAGGAGACCTTATCTCAAAGAGCCAAAATTGGAGCTGGGAGTTTCAGCACTTACTGCTCTTGCAGAGAACCCAGGTTTGGTTCCCAGCACCCTAAGGTCCTCTCAAACTCTAGTTCCAGGAGATCTGACAACTTCTTCTGGCCTCTGAGGGCTCTTTCATCTATGTGGTACATATAAACTCACTCAGGCTACATACACATACACATTAATAAAAGATATATTGTGCAAGGTGTAGCGATGTATGTCTTTAATCCCAGCACTTGGGAGGCAGGAGTAGGTGGAACTCTGTGAGTTCAAGGCCAGCCAGGATGATATAATGAGTTCAAGACAGCCTCAGATGCATTAGTAAACCCATGCTTCAATAAATAAATAAATCTTTTTAAAAGCAGAAAGAGAGAGAGGGAAGGGGGGAGGGAGGGAGGGGGAAGAGGGAGGGAGGGAGAAAGAGGGAGGGAGGAAGCCATATTTTGTTTTTTTTTTATAATGCCATTTTACAGGCCACTCTCAGCATGTGGTCACCAGAAGTCCTGCCTTTGAAATAACAGAATGACCACCCCCTTCTTCAAGTCATCTTGTGGGAAATGTAGGGCCTCTCCCACCTAGAGCAGACTGAACTGGAACACAGAGGGTAGGGGTTACTTCCTGAGTGTCCCTCCAAACACAGTCAGAAGATCCCTGAGGAACATCCAAGGGTGTACTGAGTTCATTTGTTTCCAACCCCACAGCCTAGCTGGTGTGGCAGAGTTGCCGAGCTCTCCTTGCCTACCATGTGCGACTGGGTTCAATCCCCTACACTGCGGGAACCCAGGCCAGCCGAGATCATCCAGCCTCACACCCAGCCTCCACATTTCACCCAAAACAACATATTGCGTTAGAGCCAATGGCAAGCTGACCTAAAGACCAGCTGTCTTCCATTAAACAGTCCACTGAAAAGATTTACAAAAATGTGACATTAAGAATCAATTCTACATTCTTAGTTTGGAAAATGATTTTTTTTTCATAGAACAATGTTGTTATTTATGTCAAGGTGTAGTCAGTTTATTATTGTTACTTTAAACGAATTTAGCAAATGCTCTTAAATTTGGTAATAGGAGACTGAAGTTACAACAAGAAGCCCTGGGAATGCCTAAAAGAAAGGCTTTGTTTTGGCCTAAAGTACACCGACTAACCAAACTGTTCCAAGCTAACACTATTGCAGCACACACTCCTGATGGTAGAGTCCTCTTAAACACGTCTTGTATTGTCTCTAAGGCATTTGGTGCCCTTTACTGCTTATGCTGAGGGGCCACAGAAGCAACCGAACTCACCCAGGCTGTGTTACACTGTCCTTACTTACAAGGGTTTGCATTGTTTACCAAGGGTAGCTCCTCATGATCATTCAACTGCCCCGAAAACCTGAGTGAACTCTGACCTATCCCATCTGCAGCCAGCCCCATAATGCAGACATTGACCAGGCCGCTGAACAGGATCAGGGACAGTGAGAGGTGTTTGCCTCAAGACTATCTAGAACGCCTTACTTCTACTGTCCCTGAATTTTTAGTGTAAGCAAGCCAGGGGATTTGGCTCAGTTCTGGGTCTGTGGGCCTTAAGCAGGTCATTTATTCTCCTGAGTCTCGGCTTCCTTCTCTGTACAAGAAAAGAACTGGAGGACTGAATTCTTTAAAAGTCCTTCCTGCACTAGCACACTCAAAAACCCTGAACAGAAGCCCAAGGGGCTTTGGCTCACCCCCACGGCAGCCCACACTGGCACTGGGGGAGTGTCAGTGCCCAACACCTAATGCATCAACAGCACCAGGGCTCGTGAAAGCATTAAGAAGAAACACAACAGAAAGAGGCAGGAGAGAAAGCCATCGCAGGACATCCTGAGTATTCTCATCCCAACGCCAGCCACTGGATAGAAAACTTCCCATGCCGAGGGAAGAGGTCCTGACGGGCCATACTTAAGTGGCAGGACAACATCTGAGTGAGCAAGAATGATGAGAAAGGGAAACCATCCAGACTCAGAAATACCCATGTTTCTCATGCAGAATCTGGGTTTAAATTTACACAGGAGTCCTGTCAATGAGACACTTTGCCCTAGTGGTGCTGCCTTGTAGGCCCCAGTGTATGAGGAGGCTCTTGGCCCTCATACGACTGCTGAACTGGGGCGGGGGACTGATATGTAGGGACACTCCACTCCAGAGGAGTGGGATGGAAGGGATAGGGGGTAGAGGGTGGAAGGGCGGGACTGGGAGGGGTGGAAAGAGGACACTGTGATGGAGATGTAACCTGAAGTAATAAATAAACAAACAAATATCTCAGCTGAAGTGTGAAAAATAATTACACAGGAGTGTACACACACACACACAGAGTGAACCATGAAAGGAGGAGGAAGATGTTTAAAGGGAAGGGAAAGGAACAAGACAGGGTCATAGAATAGACGTGATACTCATTACTTTGTATCCTAACCAAAAAAGGTAAGGAAACAATGAATTATGGAGGTCCACATCTGCAATCCCAGCGCTGGAGAAGAGGAGGCAGGATAATCAGAAGCTCAAAGCTACCCCCAGCTACCCAGCGAACTGAAGTCCAGTGTGGGCCACCTGAGACTCCATCTCAAAAACAAATAAAATATAAATGTTGAAAGTCACAAAAAAATTAGAAAATAGTATGTTTAATGTCTTGAAGTTACTAATAAAACTGATAAGTAGCTGACAAACTTAGCAATAAAAAAAGAGTGAAGGTAGACAACAACCAATTTTTTTTAAAAAGGTGAAAATGCCAGGCATAAAGCCAGGGCCATCATCTGGCACTCAAACAAACAATACTTCTTTAGAAACCAGGAAGATGTCTTGATGCACAATGAGGAGCTTTAAGGGCATCAGTTCACCTGAAGGGCCACCAGTTTAAGTCCAGCCTAAGGTCCTATGAAGCGAACAAAGCACACGAAGCTACGTAGAAGCGGTAGACAAATACTATGGCACTTTGCAAAGGGACAGGTTTGGGTACCTTCCCCTCTGAGAAGACTCTTTATAATCTTTATTTTTAAAACATTCAGCAATTAGTCAGGCATGGTGGCACATGCCTTTGATTCCGGCACTCCAAAGGCAGAGCTGGTCGAGCTCTGTGAGTTCAAAACCACCCTGGTGGTTGCTTCTCCATAGTAGGTTCCAGGCCAGCCTGGGCTACAGAGTGAAATGCTGTCACAAAACAGCCACAGCAACCATCCAAATCTGCTTCTGCAGAGTTATTTCTTTGTAAACAAAAACAAAAAAACAAACAGCTGACTTCAAAGCCTGGGAACATTTGTTTGCCAAACAGCAAGTTATCGACTGTCCGTGGGCTGCTCTCCTGATGGCACTACACAGGGGGCTGCAGAATAAATAAGATGGCAGCCAGTGGCTCCCAACCTTCCCAATGCTGCATGAAATTCTTTTCGTTGCTATTTCACGATTGTAATTTTGCTACTGTTATGAATTACAATGAAAATATCTGTGTTTTCCGATGGTCTCAGGTGACCCTTAAGGGTCACTAGACATCCAAGGCGGTCGCGACCCAGAGGTTGAGAGCCACCGGGATAGTTGTCATGCATGGATAGCTTGCCTGCCCAAGGGTTCGTGTTCAGTAGTACGACTGCTGTTACTGACTTCATTTTCATCTCTAAACCAACTGAAAGGTATTAAAAGGATGTGTCTACCCCAAACAGCTAACTTTAAGGCTTGAAAGAGCCTCTTCCTACCTTCCCTGCTCTCTTCCATTCAGCTCAACCTCTACCCAACAGCAAATTGTCAGTTACATGCTAATTATCTAGTAAAATCTTCCTCAAGAGTTTAAATGGCTGCCCCCCACCCCCCAGCAAAACCGCTGGAAGAGCCTCTTCCTTTCATGTCCTGAGATCCAGGCTCTTCAATTTCTGACTTCTCTGACTTGTTTCTAATTTATTAGTTCAGGCATCTCCCACATGAATGAACACTCGGTTCTTAACAGTTGCTACAACAGTTAGGTATAATTACACCAACCAGTGAAAAGTGAACTAGATTTCAAAAAGACACCAAAAGAACAAGTCAAGGAGAACTAGACGGCATACTTCAGGCTTCCGTGTAAGACACCAGAGCTGACAGTAAAGAAATGCGGGTAAATAGGCAATATTTAGACTTAACAAAGAATGGGTGCTAATAGACAAAGAGAAAGTCTAATGGTGGGGGCTTAGGGAAGGTACAGAAACAGGTTATTCACAAAAAAAGAAAAAAGCAAATGTCCAGTCTGGCCACTAAAGCTTGGGAACTGGGATTGCAGTTACTAGGGTAATAGGCAAGGGCCATGTCTTATCTAATCTAGAGACTTTAAGGAATGGGTTGGAGGTCAGCACTGGCGTTTTCCTCCATCCCTCTCTATCATACTTTTTTGAGATAAGATCTTTTGTTAAATCTGGAGCTGATCTATTCGGCTAAGTTGGCTTGTCAAGGAGCTTCAGGATATCCTCCCAACCTATCCTTCCGAGCAGTGGGGTTTGCCCTTTTATCACACCGCGCTGGGGATCTGAGCTCAGCTTCTCATGCTTGGTTCAGTTAAGTAGCTGACTCACACAGGCAGGCTTAGGATAGCTGAGTTGGTGGGGAGGCGTATACCTGGTACCTCACAACGGGACCTGCCTTGCTCAGTCTTCTCTCACCATATACAGTGTATCATGGATTATCTTCAAAGTTGTGTTCATTTTCAATTGGTTTCTCTTTCCCACTTTCTGAAGTGAATATGCTATATTGTGACGTTCATAAAGGCCCTGGTCCATTCCTAATGATGGAGCTACACCTACACAGATTCAAAGATCATAATCAGGAAGCACTTCACTAAACCATCTCAACAACCTGTTCCAGAAAGACATGTAAAACGATGTAAATTTTTAAAATAATCAGTGTTTCCTTTTACCAGTACACACCCAAACAGGTCTGCATGAAACACACATTATTCTGAAATCCAGTATCTAAACTTAATAATAAATAAATGATACACAGGCTTAAAAAAACTCTATGTAACTCTGAAAGCAGTGTAGGTGCCATAGCATTTTCTAGGAGTCAACTAAAGACAAAAATTCCATCTCTGCTATCTTTTCATTGAATGTTTTGTGGTGTTGTCTCTTTAATTGTTAAATGAGGATAATAACTGTGTGCTGTAAGTTTGCTGTGGTTTTAACTGAGATAGCAGTGCACAGTGCCAAGTAGTCTTATCCACAGCAAGCAATTCTAAAGTAAACAATGTTCTCTATCACTCAGCGTCGCTTTTGACAGGCACTCATGCTTGAATAAGATACACATATGATATGATACCGAAGCTTGTAAAATAGGAACAGAATCCTTTCCATGAAGCCTGTGGTCCCCGGTTCTGGAGATCACAGGCATCTGTTAATGACCACCTCTGACTCTATTATTTCTAGGACTTTCGCTATTTGTGTTGGCAGTTCTCTGGAAGGTAATTAAACAACGAAAATGAAAATCCTAAAAGCAAACTGCTAATTTCCATACGTAATAGCGTCAGGGTTCGTTGCTGTACATATAATTTAAAGTATTAGGAAAAGTAAGCCCAGGGGAAGGCCCAGAACACAGCATCAAAGAACTAACTAGTCATACCATTTGCAGTGAGTGGCTGCCCCACCCAGGCAAGGTAGTGTTTTCTGAATCTCAGGAGTAAATCACACTAAAATATCAACCAGTTGGTAAAGTCTGGGCAACCCAGCCCTGGCAAAAGTTAGGCTGACACAACAGAATTGAAATGAAAAGTAAAATCTTAAGCCTGCTGCAGGGCCTCATTTCTCAGTCTGCTGAGACATTTTCAACTGACTCGATGGCTGTGGGGGCTCCTGGCGGAAACAGCAGATTGCCCAAGTCTTCGTTCCAGAACCTTCTCCAAGCATGTTATGCACAGTCAGTCCTCCAAACCTAACTGTTCTTCACAGAAAGGGACATGAACTTGGAATGGCTATTAATTTTAAAGCATTAACCAAGTAATTCCTTTGTGCCAGCCATTTGGTACTGAATTTAAAATGCAGAAATAAGACGTGAAAACTACAATAGTATATAACAAGATGTCTGCTAATTACAGGAGCCAAAGTGAAACAAGAGTTCAGAAAGTGGGGCTGGAGAGATGGCTCAGCGGTTAAGAGCACTGGCTGCTCTTCCAGAGGTCCTGAGTTCAATTCCCAGCAACCACATGGTGGCTCACAACCACCCACAACTGTGATCTGATGCCCTCTTCTGGTTGCAGATGTTCATGCAGATAAAGCACCCACACATAAAATAAATAAATAAATAAATCTTAAAAAAAAAAAGAGTTCAGAAAGTGAACCTGTCCTGCCTGGGTGAGGGAAAGCTCAGAAGCCGAGTCCAGAAGAAGAGGACCCGCAGAAAGAAAGAGGTAGACGAGCAGTAGGCAGAGACGGAGAAGTGTGAGGAAGCCAGGCACAGGCTGGGCCTGCAGAGCATAGAAGGGCAAGCATGCCACCCTGGGGAGATGAGACCTTGTGCATCCTGAAAGGGACAGAATATGAAAGGGCATTTTTGTAGAAATAATTTAAGATGGTTAAAAATAGATTCTGCCTCTCTGATAACTGAAATTCCTTTGGGAAGCTTTTTATCCTAACAAAAACCCTTTAGGTCTACAGTTTATATGAAAGTATTTCAGGGTGATTTGTTTCTTAAGAACTAGACTGAAAGCTGGGTATGGTGGCCTATGCCCGGAACCTACCTGGGAGGCTGAAGCAGGAGGATTCCAAGGTCAAGAGAAGTCTAGGCTACAACAGTATAATTAGTTCCTGGCTTTTCTCAAAACTACCACCACAGTCACCACACACCACACACACACACACACACACACACACACACACACACACACACCCCACACACACATACACAAACACACACACAAACATACAGACATACACACCACACACACACTAACACACATATACACACCACACACATACACAAACACACACACAAACAGACATACACACCACACACACACATACATATACACACACCACATATACACACTACCACCACCACCACTAACAACAACAACAACCACCTTACCCAGGCATGGGTGGCTCACACCTGTAATCCCAACACTTGTGAGGCTAAGGCTTAAGGACATAGGGACAGCCTGAGCTACAGTGTGAATCCCTATTTTAAAAACTCATAGCCTTTGAAATCCTAATTAATCATCAAAGGGCCTGGAAATGTCAGGAGTGATTTCCTAAATAACCCGAATACACATAATAAAATAAAACTCCATTCCCAAGTTGCTGAACATGAGGACCCCACTTGTGTTTATTCAGCTGTGGTATATTCAGATCTTATGAGCCATGGATATGATAAAACGTGGCTGGCATCTATCAACTGAGTTTGGGTGGGTTTCTCTAATTTCCTGAGAAAAAAAATGAACATGCATGCATTCATTAATTCCCTTGATGCCTAAAGTCAGAAATTTGGTTTATTTTGGTCAGGGGCCTAAAATACGATTCGAAGGTCACAACCTCTCATGTTTTCCATAACTTTCATTGTTAAGCATTGTCAAGATGTCTTCTAAGTGCAAATATTCAACAGACCCCATTTAGAAAACCAGCAGATAAAAAGCTGCTCTCTCTGGGCCAGTTCATCCCCAAATCCAAAGTAAAAGGGAACAGTTAACAATAACAAGTAACACTTCCAGGAGGACCAGCGAACAGTGTGAGTTGTAGCACTTGCAAACTGTGAAGCCACCGTGCTCTTGATCAATGCTGAGCACTGCCATTTCCAACTTGCTTCTGTTGGCCTGAAAAATGAGACAGAAATCCAGCCCCTGACTCGAACCAGAGTCTTTCCTTCATGGCAAGGGAGCCGCTTCAAGGCAAACATAACACGTGAACAGCAGACTTCTCCACACACACACACAGAGAGAGCCTTTGACTCAGCGCCATGTTTCGTGGCACAGTTGTTCCATGGAAGTTTTAGAAGAGGCATCAAGGGGCAGAGGGCCCAAGGCTACCGGGAACACCCCACATGCCTTTACACTCCAACTAACATCTGGAGTCTCAGAAAACTATCATTTTTGTGGTTGCAGAGTGGCTGAATATCAACTATTTTATGAAACTCAATCTTCTACTAGGATATTTTCCTGCTTTTTAAAAAAGTCCTTATTATGCAAAGCCCAAGCTGGCCTCAATCTTGTGATCGTCCTACTTCAGTCTCTTGAACAACACAAGGACAGGTATGCTGCTCTATGATTAGTTACTGCCCATATTATTAATGATGACCTAACTGGGTGGTTTTTGCTTTTTTTTTTCTTATCGTAGAAATCTAAGAAAGTAGGCTTTGGGAAGAGAGTATCAAAACCTATAAAAAGACAACAGAAATGTGTTAAGCAAAGTCAATCTCCTAGGAAGACATTTTTGAATAGCTTAATAAACAACTCCCTTTCTCATTCATCCCAGACTCTGTTACTGTCATCAATAGCATGGACAACACATTTCTCTACAGACAAGAAGAAGCAAGAAAAACAGAAAATGCTAGCCTCCTACTAGAAGGGAAGGGAGGATGAACAATTTACAACTCAGCTCCTCCCAGCCTTTAGCATCCTCATTGAAGGGACAGTATTGGATAAGGTGGCCTCTTACCTGTCTTCTGGCTCCAGCACTCACAATTTGTTGGAATTTGGCAACAGACTTTCTTCTACCTAAATCCACTTCCAATTTATATCATCCTCTTGCCAGATTCATAAATAATTTATAGTCTGTAGGAACAGCCATTAACTGACATTGGACCCAGCTGGAAAAGAAGAGGTCCAACCCTTCACTATATATAGCGCATGCTTTGCAGAGTGTGCACTGGTCACCTCCCACACACCCTAGAATTGCTCTCTGTTCTCTCTCGCCTGCCACCATACTCAACCAAACTTGAACCCCATTCCTCTCCTCCGACTGGATGTCAGGATTTGCTTCAGATCTACTTAAAAGAAAGACACATCAGACACACAGGCATGCACACACACACCACAAAGTATGCCCTAGTTCTTCATATTTCATTGTATTCTAAAAGACATCTCAGGGCTGGGGATGGACCTCAGTTGACCGGAAGGATGCCTGCCTAGCATGGAAGGAGCCCTCCCGGGTACAGTGGCATGGGCAACCCTAAGGCCCTAGTGCCTGGGGCATCAACAGTTCAACCTTGACTACAGGGTGAGTTCATGATGAGCCTGGGCCACATGAGACTTTGTCTACATAACTAGACACATAGGCATGTCAACTTTTAACGGTCTCTTTGTTTAAATACAAGAAAAACAAATTAATTTCTTCCAATGGAAATCAGATTTTGAACTGCCAGAGTCAGATTACAAATGTGCATATGTGTCCCGCACAGTATTTTCTAAATACGTGGGCTTAACTTTGCTAAAATTTTCAGAAAGGAAATTTTCCCTTCAAATCCAGATGTCTCTTTTCTTTTCCAGCCCTGAATCTAAGCTTCAGTAGCCCTGGCTTCTTCCTTCAGAGCCAGTGTGGTGTGTGCTTGTGTGCCAACAGCAGTAGAAGATCCTAAGTGTCGCCCTTTCTGGTACTTTTTCTGCCTCCACTAACAACACTCCAATAACAAGAGTTAGCTATGGGTGCTGGACCAGAGCCCTGACTCCTTTACTGCTTTGTGTGTGTGGTGATTGGGGACGGGTGTTGCCTGGGTACCATGTGCGCAGCCCTCAGAGGCTCGAAGAGGTGTCAGTTAGATCCCCCTGGGACTGAAGTTACAGATGGTTGTGAGACACCATCTGGGTGCTGGGGATCAAACCTGGGTTCTCTGCAACAGCGGCCGGTGCTCTTAACCACTGAGCCATAACTCCGGTCATTCCTTTACAACCATATACAAGATATATACTATCAATGATGCAATTCAAAAATTACATAAATCTACCAAATCACATGATAAATCAGTGAGATGAGCTACTTTTAAAAAGTAAACATTTCTTATCAATAGTATGGTAATATTAAGTTGAGCATTTTATTAACTGTAATAATATAAAAGCACTAGATTTGGATTATGCAAATGTATTTTCTTTTTCAAGATGTATTACTGCTAGTTTAAAACTGAACTATTATTAAAAAAAAGTGTTTGAAAAATCTAGAAAATTAACATTAGAAAGTCTACCCATACTAATCTTGTGCCCTCTTTGATGAAAATAGTTGCTGCATTTGCCTCATTAGGTCATAGACATTTTAAAGGCCTCAATGGCTTCCTTCGTGGAAAGCACAGCATAGCTGATTTGATGGGGTTTTGTCCTAAACCTTGGGGCTTAGCTCTACCATGGATTCAAAGGTCCCTGTCAAACAGGGATGAGATTTGCTTCATGGAGTATTACATGTAAAATGACAGAGATCTTGGCTGAGGAGGCAGCACTAAAATGCAGAGCCAGGCTGTCCTTTGAGGCTTCAACGTCCCCCCACCCCAACGATCAGGGTTAAAGGCATAGACGCTCTCTTGGTGCTATTGTGACATGGTAGAAACTATGAGATGGAACCTACAGGGAGATCGTATGCTACTGGGGGCCTGGGGACGTGCTGTTGAAGGGGTCAGTAGGACACATGCCCATCTCTTCTTCTGCATCCTGAAGAGATCACAACTTGGTCCCACCGTGTGTTCTCTATGATGTCCTCCCTCACTGCAGACCCCATCAACCCATCATGGGCAGGAACCTCCAGACCTGAGAACTGAAACTGTCCATTTTTGTAGGCTGATTGTCTCAAGCATTTGTTACAGAAATAGAGAGTGGCTACCACAGGGCGCTCTCCAAGTGTCCACTACACCATGGAACCTTAGATACAGACTCACAGAGGCACAAGAACCTAAGAGTGGGCTCTGCAAGAGATAAGACATGGAGAAGCACAGCCTGCTGCAGGTATAGGCATGAGCGGTCCAGAAAGAGCCAAGATAGCAACAGAGCCCTTCCTCTGCATACTGTCTTCTATCAACAGAACCACTTAGGCAAGGCTGGGAGTGTTTCTGATGACACAAGGTTCCCCAACCATCACAAATCCATCTCCCCTAAATTCTGAGATCCAGGTACAGACTTCCGAATTTAGAATATCTGTATTCTGCATCCTATCACAAAAAAAAAAAAAAAATCATACCAACTCTCACATTCAGCATCAACCATTACTCAGCTTCAAGCCTTGCTTTACACTGTAGGGAAAATACACTTCCTATATCCCCAAAGCAGGAACTGCTTCTTTCCACTGTGTCCACAAGACTCCAACATCCTTGCTTGCTACTAGGGTTTCCTACAATTACTCTACCAGTAATAGGCATAAATGGTCAACCTCACAGAAACAATTTCACAAATGACTCTGCTATAGTTTGTCAATAGTAGAAACATTTCTCCCCAAAAGTGTCTGCAAGTAGACTGGGGCGTGGTGTCTCTGCCCTCCAGAGGTCACACCTTTCTAAAGGCCAGGTAAGAGCAACTGAGCACTGTAGAAATAATTAATTAAATTATTTACTAGTATTTAGATTACAGTTAATTGGGTCAGCAGTGGCTGGTAATCTTTAATCCACCATTATGAATGAGCACACAGACACCACATGGATTTTAACAAGCCTTGGCCTGAATCGAGCAATCTTGGCCCATCTAGGCTAGCTCTTAATTCTATGCCCCAAATATGACCCCATATATACATAAGTCCCCTGGGCTGTTATTCCCCTACACTATGCCAATGTTCCTGGCCACATGGAATGACGTTCTTTTTTCTAACCCATGGTGTGTATCCTCTTTCCTGCTCTTTACTGCTTGTCTTAGAGGCTTCCTCTGGCTACTCTACTTCATCTACTGGAGGCTTCTTCTGGCTACTGGAGGCTTCTCCTACTGAAGGTTCTTCTACCCAAGGCTCCCTGTTTCAGAAGCCCCTGCACCTTAGTCCCGCCTACCTCTGTCTTTGCCCAATCTCAGGCCTCAGCATATATTCAACCAATCAGAGACAATGATTAGAAAACAAAGTAAGAGAAGACAGCAAGCAAGGCCAACTAATTAACACTTAGAATGCATAACATCATCACTCCAACAATTCCCTCCTTTTGTCTAATAAAAAGGCTAAATTTTTTAAGTCATGTAGTAAAAGTTATGGTTAGCATCAGTCCAGTAAGTCACAGAGCACTTCTCTCTGGAGCTAAGTTTTCTGAGAGTCTTGTCTAAAAATGACACTCAGCCTTTTCACTCTTTTTTTTTTTTTTTTTTTTTGGTTTTTTGAGACAGGGTTTCTCTGTTTAACAGCTCTGGCTGTCCTGGACTCGCTTTGTAGACCAGGCTGGCCTCGAACTCGCAAAGATCCACCTGCCTCTGCCTCCCAAGTGCTGGGATTAAAGGCGTGCGCCACCACCGCCCGGCAGCCTTTTCACTCTTAAAAGTGTCCTTGCTTCAGCACTGCTGCCATTCAATAAATATTGCATATGAACGGTGCTTCGCGCTTTAAATTATGCACAAGCCCAATGTTCAATATAAGGACAGGTAAGAGAGGCCTGGCACTGGTAGCGACTGTCCCCTGGGGTTGAATTTGCTCTTGACAATGCTATTGTGATTGCGATGATGGTCACAGTGGTGGCGGTGATAACAGCGATGGTGATGGTGGTAATGGTGGTGTTGGTGGGGAAGTAAATAGTCCAGGTGCGAAGATGGTCACACATTCATCCCTACCATGGTCACATCATAACCTTCACTATCTATATACTTTGTATTGTTAGATCACAGAATCCTCTGAAGATTACTAAGTACTTCTCTTTGATGCCATCATTCCCCTTTCTTCCAGACCACTAGGCTGGCTCTTTAAAAGAGACTGGTCAGTAGCTCCAACTGACTCAGACCCTTTGAGGAGGGAGGTAACCAGACACACTGGGACAGATGACATAAGCCTGGTCATGAACTAGTAACTAGGTAACAGGATAGGAGGCCTGTTACCTTTATCACACCATTCTCAACCTTAACAAAAAAGTTGTTGCTGTCATGGTAACTTGTGTTTATAACCCTAACACTTGGGTGACACACAGGAGGCGGAATCTGACAGTAGCAAGCTCAGGCCAACATGGACTAAACAGTGAGATCCTGCTTTGGAGTTTCTCTATTTAAAAAAAAAAAAAAGGCAGAAAGAAAGATCGGGTTACAATTACTTCCAGACTATACTCATAAAGTTGTGTTATACAATACAGGAGCAATTATAGCCCCATGTGGCTGTTTCAATGTAAGTTAATGAAAATTAAGCTAAATTATGGGGGAAGAGATAGATATCAACAAGAGCCCTTGTTGCTCTTGCAGAGGACCAGGATACCATTCCCAAGACCCACATGGTAGCTCACAACCATCCCTAACTCCAGTTTCAGGGGATCCAAGACCATCTTCTAACCTCCACTGGTACCAAGCATATACATGGTGCACATATGTACATGTAGGCAAAATATTCAGGTGTGAATTTTATTATAAGCATCTAACCAAAACAAATTTCCTTTTGGTCTTTTGAGACAAGGTTTCTTTGTGTAGCCCTGGCTATCGTGGAACTCACTCTGTAGACCAGGATCGGCCTGCCTCTGCCTCCGGAGTGCTGGGATTAAAGGACACGTAAAGACAAAAGGAAATCTCAAAATGGCACCAGTTCAAGTCTGAGAAATGAATGCATCACACATTTCAACTTCTGCTTTCTCCACCTACCCTCTCTATTTCAGAACATGAAAAGAACTTCCTCCTTGCTTTCCTTGCTGCTGCTGTTTTTCTGTTTTTGTTTTTGTTTTGTCTTTAAGATAAGGTTGTAGCTTGGGCTGACCTCAAACTTATAACACAGCTGAGAATAACCTTGAACTCCTGATGCCCCTGCCGTCCATCTCCTGTCTGGAGCCTGTCACTACTCCAGGCTCCTACTTGCTTGTGTGGTTGGTTGTTTCATTTCATTGAGTATTGTATGCACATTGTGCACAAAGCTGTGTTACATAAGGACATTTCCATACACGTAAATACCATTCATTCAGTTACTTGATTTTTTAACACCTAATTTTCTCATGGTTAAGATTAAGAATTAAGGGGCTGGAGAGATGGCTCAGCAGTTATAGATAAGTACAACAATTCATACCAAGGACCAGGGTTCAGTTCCCAGCACCTACAATGGATGGCTCACAACAGTCCCTAACGCAGCTCCAAGAGATCTGAGGTCTTCTGTCCACTGAAAGAACCTACACTCACCTATACTTCTCTCTCTCTCTCTCTCTCTCTCTCTCTCTCACACACACACACACACACACACACACACACACGCACACACACATTTAGTAATTAAAACACAAGTCTAACAGGATTAAGAATTAAATAATGGAAGACTGGCCGGGCTGACACTTGGGGAAATCAAAGTATTTGAATAAATGCAAAAACCCAAGATGGCTAACAGCTCAGATCATGGCCCTAGCTTTCCTTTACACATAATGAAACAGCTTCCCCTTCCCAGACAAAGCCGACTACAGAGAATCTCAAAGAAAGTACTGACAAGGTTTAGCCAGGCATGGTACTGGAAGCCTGTTGTGCCAGCACTTGGAGGCAGTGGAATATGTGAAGGTAGGCAAGTCAGGAGTTCAAGACCAGCCGGAGCTAAATGACAACTCTTATCTTAAAATCAAAACAAACAAACAAAAAAGAGAAATAAAAATAAAACCCTCTAACGTTGCCATTACAGGATGAGGTTATTTTTTGCATCTAGAATCCCAGTTCCCTCTATTCTGGGCCAATCCAAGAGAAGCCAATCGAATAGGATCCTTTTATCTCTAAATCTTGTATCAAAAAGTGCAACAACAATAAAACAAAGAGGCTGATAATCATCTGCATTAGGATGGAATAATCTAAGTGCATCTGAACCCAAGACGGACCATTCATCTCAAAAGCAAATGTTTCCCCCATTAGTCATGTGGCAAGAAACCGTGTGCAGCACAGGGGACAGGAGCAAAAGCTGAAAGAGATAGTTTTGTTAAGTACAAGTTCCTTTATCCAAAGCTACGAGAACAGGATTTGGGCAATTTATCTTAAAAGGTACTTAAAGATTGAGATATTACAAAAGTAGTCATAGCCTAAATATTTGATTTCACCTCAAAACATCTAGACACGCATTCACTTGTAAGGGTTTTTTGTTTGTTTGTTTTGTTTTGTTTTGACAAAGGGCCAAGGGTTATCAGAAGAATTTGAACAACTCTGCCCAGGTTGCACTTCCAATACAGACACAGACATCTTTTGTGATTTCATTTATTTTTTTAAAAACACATTTTTTTAAAAACATGTATTTTATTTAGTGGTGCATGCCCTTCTTTACTCCCAGCACTGGAAGGGGGGGGGGCAGATGCAAGTGGATGTCTGGAAGTTCAAGACCAACTACATCATGAGTTCCAGAGAGAGAGAGAGAGCAAGCGCTATTAACCACTGAGCCATCTCCCTAGCTCCCAGACTCTGCATAAACCCAATCTTTTCCTCCATAATAATACCTCTTTTTATAAATACCTTGCCTATATTAAACTCATGAGTTTTATTTTAGCAAAAATCTTACCCTTACCAAATCTTTTCAACAAGTCTAATTTAGAAACAAGTCGATTTTCACACTTACATTTCATAGATTTACTGAACGTGAAATTAAACCATGTACGCATGATGGCTTCTGCAGCTGGCGTAAGCAAGTTTTAAGAACAGACAACCGGTCCACTCAGCACACAACTGTGAGGACACAGCCACACCTGTTGCCCTCGGCTAAACTTGCTGCTAGTGTGCTGGTCAAAACCAGTTGGCGAGCGGCAGGCTGCCAGGGTGGGCAATGCAAAACAGCCAGCTGAGTCCACAAACATCCCCTCCAGATTCTGATACACTCCTT
The DNA here is from genome assembly GCA_907164525.1 of Lophiomys imhausi. Classification (NCBI taxonomy): domain Eukaryota; kingdom Metazoa; phylum Chordata; class Mammalia; order Rodentia; family Muridae; genus Lophiomys; species Lophiomys imhausi. The sequence goes on along the minus strand of CAJQZJ010033237.1, from coordinate 337,354 downwards.
GTCCCTGTGTGGACCACTTTGATCCCTGCCTTGAAGCCAGAGAATAGTCACACAAAAGGCCAGCCCAAGAGGAAAGAAAGCTGGTGGTTAGCTTCCAAGCTCTTTTCAAATTCCACAGTAAAAGAAGGGAAGTAAAATAAGCCCCCCACTTTGATTATGGGAGTCAAATTCCCACATTTATCCAAGAGAAAATCAAGAACCGAACAGCAGAGATGACAGCAGAAGACTCCCCTGGTCATGGGAGCCAGCATCCTTTTTGAGCCTCAGCCTTTTCTTGTTAGATACATTTTCAGTTTGTCACAAGAGTATATATAGAACACAGGGCTAGAATCACAGAAGGCTCTCAGATACCATATTGGTTAAGGAAGCCCGTCAGGATGAGTTAAGATGTGAGGTAGGAATAGCAAGTCGGATAACAGTCAGACGGGAAGCCAAAGACAGACCTGGGATCTGGTATGGTCATAACAGGAGGGTGAGAAGAAATATGGTTTGGGCTTCTTTCTTTTTGCCTGGTGTCGGCGGGGGCACAATGCTTGTTGATATAAAGAACAGTAAACAGGAAAAGCCAGAGAAGAGTAAGAACAGCTCTTCAAGAAGGAATAGGATTTCCAGTATGGTTGAGGAAGGGACTCAGAGGGCTCCACCACTGGCTGAGGAGCCGTGGCAGCTAATGGCTGCAGAAGGACTGTCGTTTTTCTTCAGGAGTGGAGCTGCTTGTTACCTGTGAATGCTTGGTAAATAGTTTCACAACCATGCTCATACAAGCAACCTTAATTAAACTCAGTGGGTTTTTTTGTTTTTTGTTTTTAAGCTATGAAAGTGGGAGGGGGGCTTGGTGAAAAGAAGTAGGGGAGTCCACGGGGAGTAGGAGGGAATAAGAGACAATAATGAGAATGGGGTGAGTATATATGATCAAGATATACAGAGGTATGAAATTATCAATTTTTTTTTAAAGAGAGGGATATGACAATACTTAGCAACATTGCCAGCTCCCCCAACGAACCCCACTGTAGAATGTCAAAAGGGCATCACCACCCACCTCTTTGGTTGGGCTATAAGACCCAGCTTATCACTTACCTTCAACTGAGCCCTCTATACCAACTACTCCAAGGCTGGGGGGACACAGCAGATGTTCTCTGGGGGATGAAAGGACTTTAAGAGCTGGGGGAAGACGGGAAGTGGTGGACTGCCATCTTCCAAGTCCAGCATGGCCATTGCATGCCTGACCTCCCAGCAGCTGGAATTACCTTCACAAGACCTGTATACAATGGGGCCCCTCAAAATCCCACCAACTAGGGAGGAGGGGTTCAGCAGGCATCCATTATCTCTGAGGATGTGTAGCCGGTTAATTGTTGATGAGAGCTGCTGTAAGTAACTCTTCATTGTATCTCTGTAAGCAACTCTAATGAAACCCACTGAGTCATCAAACACAAAAACAAAAATAGAATTTGATGTCCAATACAAAGTACTCAGTCCTAAAGCCATATATATATATATATATATATATATATATATATATATACACACACACACACACACAAACAACAAAAATGGACCCAGTAGGTCATAGTTATATATTTGTGCATATATTAATACATATATGTAACAATAATAATCAGAGAAAAGCAAGCTAACAATTTGTGGGGAGGCATTTGGAAGGAAATGGAGGAAGGAGGGAGAAAGTGATGTAATCATTTTAATTAACAATGATATAAACATAAAAATTTTTTAAAAATTGTTCTTGTTTTTGTTTTTGAGACAGGGTTTCTCTGTGTAACAGAGCCCTGGCTGTCCTGGACTCACTTTGTAGACCAGGCTGGCCTCAAACTCACATAGATCCACCTCTGTCTGCCTCCTGAGTGCTGGGATTAAAAGTGTATACCACCACACCTGGCTAAAAATATTGTTTAAACTAAAAAAGAGCTTTTGAAAAAGTAAAAATAAATAAAAGACATGAAAGTAGAAGAGAGTAGGTGGGAAGACCAATGAAATGGCAGGAGTTGGAGAAAGGCAAGAAGGGTAACCGGCTGAACACTATCAAAATACATTATATACATGCATGAAAATGTCACAATTCAACACATTACTTTGTATAACTAACATATGCTAAATAACACAGTTTTTTAAAAAACCCAGTTTAGTTACAGATCCTCAACCACATACCTTAAAAATCAGCTTTAAGCTGCAGTTCCAGACGGCAAACTAATTAGTCATTTCAGCAGCTGAAACCTTAACTGACTGCCCTAAAACCCTAAACACCTAAGAATGTTAGTTGCACAATGAGGCAAAACTGACTACCAACAATTACAAAACTTTCTCAGAGGGTTCAAAGATGAAGATGTGCTTCAACTACAAACCAGGCACCACCATTCCCTCGGGGAGAGATAAGTAAGGGGCTGGCTTGGGGTGGGAATAGACTGAGCACAAAGAGGCATGTATCTACCAGGTGAGCAAGCTGGTCCAAGGTACTGGTCTCAGACTGCTGGAGCACACAGAGGTCAAAGCAAACATATCAAAGATGGGGAGGAACGATGTTAATTAACGCTGGGGAGAATGGGAGGCAAAGGTGAACTGGCCTGCTTTATGACCTTTCTAAGAATCTCTCCAGGGTTTCAGAGACAGCCTTTGGCTGAGTAAAGAGATCTTTTGAGCAATTATCCTAAAAAACGCTTAGGCAAACAAACTAATCCAAGAGCCTTCTTAATGTTGCTCAATATTGAGACCTGGCACAGCAAGGAATGCATGGCTGGTGCCGCACACCTGGTTAAAAGCTCATGACCAGGAAGGTCATAGGCCTTGGGAGTGGGGGGACTCCACTACTGTTGTTTTGCTCAACAGTGTCCAGCTGCCTTCCAAATGCTTATGTGTTCACACCCACAGCCTAGTGCTGCTCTCAACCTTGCTCAGGGAAGCTTCTGTCTGCAGTGAGAGATGGCTAACACAGAGACTCATGACTCTTCAAAGAGCTAAGAACGAGTTTGTCAGCCTGGAGTGAGACATCTCTATGACCCACTCCAAATCCTGGGGAAGATGGAAGAAGATGGGAAGAATGTGAGTACCGGAAGATGAAGAGACAGTCTGAAAGAGTGTCTTCTAAACAGCACATAGCTGCTGCACTCATGAGCTCACAGGATAAGCAGCCCACAGATAAAACTCATGAATCGGATCTTTGAGCTCGGTTTTATTCAGAGAGCTGGCAATCGGAGCCGATTGGATTAGAATCCTATAGTTCTGTTTGTCTTCCATCTCGTCATTAGCCAGCAAGTTATGTAGAGAGGAAAACACAGGCATTCAATCATTCTAAATTGGACTAAGAAAAAAAAATGTGATTTCCCTGACAAAGGTAAGTCCAGTTTTCAAATGAACATTATCCAATCAAAAAAAACACAGGAGAGTCCAAAGATCTACACATGCAAATTACAGAGAAGTTTCAGACTACACTCACTTCTTCTCAGTCTAGTTCTTATAAAAGTTTGATGTCTGCCCTTCATGAAATAGTGGTAAAAACTAGTAAATGGTCAGTTTGCCAAGCGTCATTTTAACAATCTGAGTAGTTTGATGTTATAAGATATTCAGGTTCCTTTATTACATGGGGTCAAGGAGCCCCCAAACAAAGAACAATGTGATTTTATCCAGGTTTCCTTAAAACGCAAGGAGTTGAGACAAAGTCTTACATGATGCAGTTGCTTTGTGTGGTAGAACCAGAGTATGGGCTAGACAGTGAAACTGAAAGGAGGAGAAGATAGGACGTGATTGGGAAGCTAATCGCCCCCACAGACTGAGGCTCGTTATGGGACCCTCAAAAGGTAGGCATCCTGTACCTCAGAATTGCCCCAACTTACTGACCAAAGGGAAAGTCTCGAACCAACACCTTCCACGCCATCAGTCATATATTCGAGCTGGGATGGCAGGTCCTTGCACAGCCAGATGTGCACATAAGTCAGAAAAGCTAACCCTGGGGTCCTCAGCACAGCTATGAGTCTGCACTTACCTGAAGTTCACATAGCAACAGACAAAGGTGTTCAGTGCAAGTCTTAGACAACACACTGTGAATGAGTTTTCACTTCTCCAGCCAGTGTTTATAGGGAAGGCAGGTACACAGCAGAGGCCCTTCTCCCCTATGCTTGGCATCTAGACTAAGAATGCATGACCAAGCCGGGCGGTGGTGGCGCACGCCTTTAATCCCAGCACTTGGGAGGTAGAGGCAGGCGGATCTTTGTGAGTTCGAGGCCAGCCTGGTCTACAAAGCGAGTCCAGGACAGCCAGAGATATTCAGAGAAACCCTGTCTCGAAAAAACCAAAAAAAAAAAAAAAAAAAAATGCATGACCATGCCCAAAAGGGGGTCAAACACATTGCCAGTGTTGTTCACATCAATATTTGATAATCCCTTGTTACTTAATTACAGATTTATGTATTCATTTGTTTATGTGATTTTTTTTGGGGGGGTGGTCTCATTCTGTAGGTCAGGCTGGCCTCTAACTCACAATAATAGTTGCCCTGTCTCATTCTCCAGAGAGCTAGGTACACTACCAGGCCCAACCATTCATTCAATTAGCATCTTTAAGAAGATAAAGGCATCAGGGCTGGAGAGATGGCTCAGCCGTTAAAGGCTAGGCTCACAACCAAAAAAGATAAAGGCATCTAAGAGCATACACAGACACCACGACATATTCCAGAGAACTATAAGTGGGATGACACAATGTTGCAGTCGGCCACTATGGTGGGAATTCAAAGAAAAATTGGCCAAAGCCCTTATATGACAGGAGGCTTATGATAAATTCTCCATTTAAAGGTGTGCTAACTAGAAACTGGGGACCTGTACATTTCCAGGGCTCAGTTCCGGCTAGAGTGGGTGGTGTGGCAGTCAAAGTTTGAGCCCAGCCTTCAGCTGTTACTACTTCAGCATTCACTTCCTCCCTGGCCCGCCATTACTACGTTTCGTTGTAGACCTACAGGTATCATCACCATAAGCATGGCTGAGCGAGCTAAACCATTTGATCTTAACTCAACTCTTTGAATGAAGGGCTGTTAACTATTCTACAAAGGAGACGGGTAGCCCACCTAAGGTCAGAGAGTTTGGCAAATCCTGCAGCAGCACCCTGGTTCTGACCTGCACTCTTCCCCAAACTGCTAACAGGGGAAGACGCAAGGGAAGGAAGTGTGACATCTGCACCGAGGACAGACCGGCTGGGAGAGGTCTGCTTTGGAAGCTTCCCAAGGGAAAGCATTCTGTCAAGCAGCTGGAAATCTTCACGGCCTCACAGACATTTCCCATAAAGTCCCAAGCTGGGGCTTTGTCCCTTGCTGGCGAGCAAGGAGTACAGAAGGTCATTCACAAGATCACCACATCCCTTGGCAATGATGCCACTGGAAGCTCGTCATGGACGAACGGGCATGACCACTCTCTGAGCCCTCAACTCATGGCTGTTCTTCTTTCTTTAGCTCTCCTTACTACTTTGCCATCATCCCGCCATGCCCAGCTGCAATCAGAACAGGCCTAACAGACCAATCATTAAAAAAAAAAAAGGTCTGGATTTCAATCCAAGATTCTTTGAATGAGAAATAAACCTTTACCAAGTAAATCAATATCCACTCACACACACACACACACACACACACACACACACACACACACACACACACTCTCTCTCTCTCTCACACACACACACACACACACACACACACACAACACATCTAATAATAATAAAGACCTTTGGCTTCATAGAGGATCCAGAAGATTAAGTATGTAGGACGGTATAGTCAATTTGTTATCCAAAACACTAGCTGCCTCTCCCTGGAGGACTGACCTCCCATCCCATGACTCTCAAGTTTGGCCAACTAACTTACAGGACTACTCTACCCAGAGATTATCCATTCTTTTTCTGATGATTTTGAGGATGATCCTCTACTTTAGGCAATAAAATTCATGGGAAAGCCACCATCAAAACACCTCAGGATCCTCTGCCACCAGAAACAAAAAACCTGGGTTGGATGCTGGAATCAATGTAAAACAGACCAGTTCTCAAAGAGAAAACAGATAAGAACCTTAAATGAGAAATAATTCTTGGTTGTGGAAGCCACCAAATCTTAGAGTCAACTTACCACCTCAACACACTTTAACCAAATGGATGCAGATGGTAGGCCTGTGTGCACATTGATCTTAAGTTTTGGTTCCTCTTATGGTTTGAATGTCACCCACAGGTTCACATATTTGGACACCTGGTCTCAGGGTTACATTGGCAGCACCTGATCTCTAACTGGTAGCACTATTTTGGGAGGTTTTTTAAAGCTTTGGGAAGCAGGACCTAGGTGGAGGAAGTGGCCTTAAGGGCTTAGCTCCACTTCCAGGCTCCGAATCTCTCATTCCTGGTCCTCCATGATGCAAACCAGATGTCATAGAGCTGGCCACCACCATTCCTTTTTGCCACAGGACGGTGTATATCCACTCAAACCTGGAGCAAAAGGAAATCCTTCCTACCTTAAGTTATTTCTTGTTCACAGCAACAGGAAAAGTAACTGTCACCATTCCAAAGCTTGACCCACCAATGGGCTAACTCCACTGGGTAAGTGATAGTTGGCACCTCACTTTCCTGAGTTCATTAGTTCTCATTTGTATGTCATACACACCCTCTGTACATTGCATATTGTGAGGAGAGGCATAACTGTCACAACAGAAATCTGAATAGAATAAACTCAAAAATCAAAACACTACCAGGCACGGTGACACATACCTGTAATCCCAGTACTACGTGGAGGCGGAGGCAGAAGCATATTGAGAACACGCTGGGCCACTTAGCAGTTACATTGCTAGTTGAAGGCCAGCGTGACACATACAGTGAGACGGTGTCTCAAGAAAAACCAAAATCAAGATTCTGAACAAGTTCCTCATGAACAAAGATTTTTTTTAAAGGTTTTTTTTTTTTCCAGACAGGGTTTCTCTGTGTATCCTTGACTGTCCTGGACTCACTCTGTAGACCAGGCTGGCCTTGAACTCAGAGATCCACCTGCCTCTGCCTCCTGAGTGCTGTGATTAAAGGTGTGTGCCACCACTCCTGACACACAAAGATTTTTGATGGCTCCTTTTTTTCTAAGTTTCAAAATCAGGTCAGAATAAATTCATTGGACACTCTTATTGAGATTCACATGTGTATATGGCATGAAAATACACAAAAGAGATGAATGAAACAGGTCCTAAAACTTAAGGAAACTAGTTTTTAATACATGTTCCTATTCTCAGAGGTTAAGAGCACTGGCTGTTCTTCCAAGGGACCTGGTCTATGTGAGTTCAAGAACGGGGTTGGAAAACTTTTTTTTTTTTTTTGATTTTTCGAGACAGGGTTTCTCTGTGTAGCTCTGGCTGTCTTGGACTCACTTTGTAGACCAGGCTGGCCTTGAACTCACAAAGATCCACCTGCCTCTGCCTCCCGAGTGCTGGGATTAAAGGCGTGTGCCACCACGCCCGGCCGTTCCTATTCTCATAGGATCCAGTGGGCTTTGAATTTCTTTTTTTTTTTTTTTTTTTTTTTTTTGGTCTTTCGAGACAGGGTTTCTCTGTGTAACAGCCCTGGCTGTCCTGGACTTGCTTTGTAGACCAGGCTGGCCTCGAACTCACAGAGATCCGCCTGCCTCTGCCTCCCAAGTGCTGGGATTAAAGGCGTGCGCCACCACGCCCGGCTTTGAATTTCTTTTTCTGATGATTCTAGTTGCTAACTGAAGTTCCCAGTCCTCAAGTTTCTCCTCTAAGGGCTCACTGTGAAAGGTGTCTCCTCTCCTGATCCTTTCTCATAGTTCCTCTACAGAAAGAAATTCGGTAATAGCTGAAGAATTAGTAATCCGCAGACATTCAGTGTCTCTCCTCAACCAATTCCAAGACTCAGAAATATTTTAGGTTGGGAGCAAGGCAGGAATAGGATATAAGGTATTTAGAGGCTAGCAACAGTGAAGACAAGCCCACATAAAAATGTCTGCATGACCTGTACCCTCTTGCCTCACTCAGTCCACTCTCTCCACCAGCCCTGAATGCTAACAGCTGAGCTCCACTGGATTCCTTCGAGAGATTCTCTCTGACCCACGGAGCTTTTGGCACACACTAGTCCCACCGTTTAGAACACGTGTCCAGAGCCACCTTGGACTTGCTTTTCTCACTCAGTCCTATCCTCAGGAAAGCGAAGCCACTGGGGTTACAGGGCAGGAGTCAGGCCCCAGAGGCCCTAATAGGCTGGGCTCAGCCACGTGGACCAGTACTTCAATCAAAGAACCACGGTGAGAAACAGGGACTACATTGAGGACGCACCATCACAACCTTAGCACTGCACACAGAGAGTGATGGAGCAGCACGTGACAAAATGACATATTACAGAAAAGAAAGACTGCTTTCAATTTCTATGAAAATTACAAATTAATTTCCTTTTGCACAACAGAAAAAAAAAGAAAGTTTTGTTTGTTTGTTTGTTTGTTTTGAACAGAAGTCGTACTTGTAGGGTCCAAAGTTACTTTCTTGGAGGATGGCTCCTTCCTGTTTCTCCACCCCGCTCTTTCTCTCTCTGAACACATCACTCACCATCCCACAGGGGTCACAATTCCACAGAGGGACGGTGTCTGCACCCGTAACTTCCTGTGTCAGTGGACTCCACTGTGGTCTCATTCACCGGCACTCACACACGCTCCTGATTTCTTTTTTTTTTTTTTTTTTTTTTTTGGTTTTTCGAGACAGGGTTTCTCTGTGTATCCTTGGCTGTCCTGGACTCACTTTGTAGACCAGGCTGGCCTCGAACTCACAAAGATCCACCTGCCTCTGCCTCCCAAGTGCTGGGATTAAAGGCGTGCGCCACCACCGCCCGGCTACGCTCCTGATTTCTAACTCGGGCAATGCTAATTTATTTCTGATCACACAGCAAATTCTTTTTAGAATCCTGCCTGTATCACCTTCACCCATGTATTGTTTTTATGTTCAACAGAAGCCCCATTGATGGACTGCCAGCAGGGCTGAATGGGTCAGGGGAGGTATTGTTTAGTTGAAAGAGTGTTTTCTGTCAGTCTAGATTTAAAAGAGGCAAGGGAGGGTATCAATTATATTAGAAAGTAGGTCTCCTTGGGAAAAAGGATAGAAACCTTAGATTCGCTGCATCTTAAACAACGGTTTAGCTCTGCTGACGCCAATGGCGACAGGTGTAACCAAGGCCGCACAAGACAAATCCCAGAGAAAGGATAAAATCTAAAAGCAGCCTCCTCTCCCCCAACCAAGCTAAGATCCCATAAAGGGAAAAAACTGAAGCTCCCTCCAGAGTGGCATCTTCAGTGGGTGGAAATGCTGAGTGCTTCGTCTTTCAATCAAACTGTGGCAACATGGAGCCCCACCATCATTCATCCCTTTGTCCTGACAGAGACACACAGTGGCCCATGTCCAACACTAAACATTCAGTGTTAAAGTGTTCAGATGGTCAGGCAGGGCCAGCCAGGTACAGTTTGGTTTCTAATTAGCAGTTTAAGCAAGATGGGCTACGCTTGCTGAAGTAGACTTCCGGAAGTTGAAGGAAACAGTGATCTGACCACTGTCACTCACAAGGGTGAGGTGTGTTCCATTCCCTAATGGATTTCTTGAGTCTGATTTTCCAACATAGCACAGACACATTGCTAATGGTCATTTAAAATATTTTTTAAAGAAATTAATCGGTTTTCATAGAGTTTTAAAAGGAGCATAACTGCATTTTAAACTATTCTCGTGATTCTTAATCTTGGCTTTCTACTCCTCAGTATATATAGTTCCATATCACTAGCTAAAGAGTTATGATTTTTTTTTTTTTTTGGTTTTTCGAGACAGGGTTTCTCTGTGTAGGCCTGACTGTCCTGGACTCACTCTGTAGACCAGGCTGGCCTTGAACTCACAGAGATCCACCTGCCTCTTCCATCCTGAGTGCTGGGATTAGAGGCATGCGCCACCACGCCCAGCTGATTTTTTTTTTTTTTAAGAATACCCCAGCCACAGAGCCCATATACTGTTTAGACGGCTCTTTCTTGAACATTTTTCAGCTCCACTAACTTTCCACCAGACACACCAATCTAGAATCCTGTCTGCTGCCATATTTTCAAATGACAGAGATGTCAATTTAGAACAAAAGAAAACAACATTTTGTTGTCACTAATTCCTCACACACAACCCCCACCTCTCAAAGAGTGTATCTTTAATAAAAAACGTCTGAAGTGATTCAGAAAAACGCTACCTGATTCCTGACTGCTGTCAGCAACACACAGACACTTCCTGTCTCCCCAGTTTACAAACTCCATGGAAGTCTGTCACTGTAATAAATGGGAATTTGAACTGTTTAAAAATGAATAAATACGCCTTTAATCCCAGCACTTGGGAGGCAGAGGCAGGCGGATCTTTGCGAGTTCGAGGCCAGCCTGGTCTACAAAGCGAGTCCAGGACAGCCAGAGCTGTTAAACAGAGAAACCCTGTCTCGAAAAAAACAAAAAAAAAAAAAAATGAATAAATACATAAATAAGTAACTGCTCAGATCAGGAGGGGGTTTAGTGTCCACAGCTGTATCCCTAACACATAGGACTGAAAACTGGCACAAAGTAGGTTCTCATTAGTGGCATTAGGTGGGCACACAAGAAACTCGGTTTTCCCTTTCTTTTAGTTCAGTGGATGAAAGGGCAATTATACAAAGTTCTTGAAGGACATCATAGGCCGTTTCCACCACTGGAAAAGCTGAAACAGACCTTTTGTTAGGGGAAAAAAAGTAAGTATGGGGAAGTAACTAACCATAACACTCCTAAAGTTCTTCTCAGTTCCTAGACTCTATAATATAAATACTGTGCCCTAAGAGACAGCATGCAACTACCAAAGGCCTGATTCCCAGGCAAAGTAACTACCAGGCATTGTTCAGAATAAACAGCTGCTTTGGGATATGGATGCAAAAAATACTAATCCATCCAAAATGGAGACAAATAGAAAAGAACCATTCTTGCTAAACCAAATACACCCTGAAAACAGCGCCCATGCTTCAGCATCTTCTTAGGGCCCAGGCCTAAGGTCAGTGGGGAAATGGACAACCTAGGGATGAAGATTAAAAATGGAATAAACAGCATCCATCACAAAAACCTTGGTCCCCAAACAACATACCTCTCTACCTAAGAAAGGTGTGAATTTAACCTTAAAATTTAAGCATTTGTAACTGAATATATGCATTTCATAATATAGAAAATTCAGCATTGGGTGGGCTGGATGGGTAGCTCAGTGGTAGACTGAGCAAGGAGCACAAAGCCCTGGATTCAATCCTCAGCATGGTAAAAACCACCACAAAACCCCAGGCATTTATATACAAGTATTCCTGTTTGTTAAAATTGAATTGTTTTTCACTGCAAATGTGAAACTAAAATGTGTAATCTGAGAACAACTTACTCAGATTGCATTCTTCGTCCATCTGGACAGGAACAGTGCTTTGTACAGACAGGAGAAAAATGTATGTTTTCCTCAACAACTCTTTAAATTTTTTAATGAATTCTAAAGAACCAAGGCAACTCCATTCATGAATAACTCCATGTTGGAGTCCTTCCTTCCTAAACTTTTTCTTTCTTTTGTCCAAACCACAGGACACATAAAGGGCCTGGAGAGGTAGAAAATATCAGCATTAAAGATACAACCCAGACTTCTAGGAGTTGGGTTTGCAGAATCTTCTGCACTAACTGGAGTTGTTCTGAACACATCAAGTTACAGAGGTCACGAGTGAACAATCCTGGAGAAAAAAACTGAAACAGTCTGACCATCCTATGTAAATGTGATCGCACATTCTCTGTAGTATCCTAAAAGCCTTATTCAACTTTGTAGTCCAGTCCTGACCACACCCACAACTGGGGGGGAGGGAATGTAGAGTGTCTCAATTTCAAGTTTTAAGAAATTTGATCTCGGCCGGGCGGTGGTGGCGCACGCCTTTAATCCCAGCACTTGGGAGGC
>CAJQZJ010033237.1:300429-317223 GCA_907164525.1 Lophiomys imhausi | reverse complement strand
ACACACACACACACACACACACACACACACACACACACACACACACAAAACAAATGTAAAAATTAAATCTATAAAATGTTTTAGTTATTTTGTGTATGATATGAAGTAAGAAGGTGTTTTGGCATTTTCTTTCGTCATCTGTAGAAAAGTTTCTCCCACCCCTGTCCCTGACCCTCTTCTCCCACCACTGAACTCGCTTTGTATCTATGTCAAAAATTCATTCATCAGAGGCAAAGGGAATAGCATAGTGGAGAGCTTGCTGCTCAGGCATGAGGACCAAGAATGTGGACCTCTGGCTCTGCTTCACTGATGTATTTTTGCCAAGGCTGCCCTACCTTAATCATGGTAGCTCTAAGTGTCGAACCCAGGAAAAATGAATTCTCCAACTCCGTAATATTCTTTCTAAGTTGTTTTGGCTACCCTAGTTCCCTTGCCTTTCCACATACATCCTATTGCAGGCTTCTGAAATTCTACCCCACAATGTTGAGGTTCCCATTGGAACTGCATTAAATCTATACCGTAAGGAGAAGTGACTTATCAGTATCAACCATTCCAGTCATAATACATACTCTCTGTTGCTTTTAAATATATATATATATATATATATATATATATATATATATATATATATATGTTCAGGGGCTGTGGTGGTGGCCCAGTGGATAAACAGGTTTCCATGCAAGTGTGAGTCCCTGACCTCAGATCCCCAACACCCTGGAAAAACTGACCACGGCAACATACACCTGAAATAGCAGTACTAGGAAGTAAAGACAGGCAGATTCCGAGGGCTCACTGGCTAGCCAGTCTAGGCAAGCAGTGTGCTTGGGGTTCAGCAAGAGACCATGTCTCAAAGAAGTATAGTAGACAACAAATAGAGTGAGACACTTGGTATCAACCTTTGGCCTCCCCAGGTACATGTGCACACTCACAAGTGCACACGCCACACACTATATACACACATACAAAAGTGTTTAGCTGGGGCTCTAGCTCAGTGGAAGAGCATTTGCCTAGCGTATGTGAGGCCCAGGGTTCAATTCACAACACTGCAAAAATTAAAAATAGAAATAGATACAATTAAAATTACTTAAAACTCAGCCAGGCGGTGGTGGCGCACGCCTTTAATCCCAGCACTCGGGAGGCAGAGGCAGGTGGATCTTTGTGAGTTCGAGGCCAGCCTGGTCTACAAAGTGAGTCCAGGACAGCCAGGGTTACACAGAGAAACCCTGTCTCGAAAAAACGAAAACAAAAAAAACAAAAAAACAAAAAAAATAAAATTACTTAAAACTCACTACAAAGGTGTGCTTGCCTATGTTAAATTTACCATTAATTCTCTAATACGGCCTCCATGCTTTTATTCTCTATGAAAATCAGGACAGGATTTGTCCTTCAATCTTCTCAGTGTTTTAGTTTTCCCAAAAGTGACTAATACTGATTCTCCAATCTCTTAGGTGGAGTCTTTGACAGACAGTTCTCTTAGGTCTGGACGTTTCACCTCATTTAAAACAATTGGTTGCTTGCTTACCATACTAGACTTCAGTGGCCTCCTCTTAGTCAGGATCATTATCACGACATTAGTTTTCTCCAAGGTTTATCTTCCCACACCAATCTGCTGGCATCACAGCATCTGGCTGGCCTTTCACCCTGAGTCACCCTCTTGAGGCAAGTATGACTTGAGAAAGAAAAGGCAACATTTTAAAACTTCTCTGCGTTCTTTTTAAAGATGAAAATGATCTATCCCTATCAGGAAGCACCTGTTGTTGTAGGCCTGGGCTACACCTTAGCACCTGCACTTTAAAATCTATTCTCATAAAGAATTGCACTGTGGCACAGCAGGGCATTCCCCGGGGTTGGACGGCAGCCCGGCGGCCACTGTTCTCGGCTGCCAGCCCTGGAGCTGGGTTAGTGACCCTTCACTGTGGCATCTGTCACTCCTTGATAATTCTTTTCTTCCTGGAACCAGTAGTCATATGATTATTGTTGTTTTGTGGGCCTACAAACTTCACAGTTTCTGTGAATAGTAACTACTGCTCCTAAGTGAAGAGGGGTACGCATAGCTGTACATTTTGCCTGCCATCACTGCGGTCTTACCTGAGTCTCCTGTTCATTACAATAACCCACTGTTCTACCCTCCTCAGTTTCACCAGCTGACAAGCTCTGATGCAGAGGGATTCTGTAACCTCACCTTTCTAACTGATGGCCCGATCCTCTGATTGAGTGGTGTAAATTTTCCTCTATTTAGTTCATTCTTAACTTCAGGATCCTTCATCTACCAATTATGTTTGAATTATGTTCATTTTTTCCAAATTTGTTTTCTTTTGCCACTAGTTCCATCCTCCAATCTTAGATACACATGGTATCAACATTTCAAGTCTCCTCTGTCCCTTCCATTTGTCTTACCTAGATCAGCAGAAGCAGATATTGACTGGTTGGTGTGAGGAATTTTGATGGACTCTGCCTCCTATCTTATTTCTTTTTTTTAATAAATTTATTTATTTGTTGCTTCAGGTTACATCTCCATCATATTGTCCTCTTTTCCCCCCTTCTCAGCCCCGCCCTCCTATCCTCTACCCCCTAACCCTTCCATCCTGCTCCTCTGGAGTGGAGTGTCCCTACATAACAGTCCCTCGCCCCAGTTCAGAAGTCATATGAGGGCCAAGAGCCTCTTCATACACTGGGGGCCTACAAGGCAGTACCACCAGTGAAAAGTGTCTCATTGCTAGGGAGGGAAAACTAAAAAACAAACCAACAAACAAACAACAACAAAAAAATTAAAAAATAAAAATTCTATGTCCATGTTCCCTTTGGTGCGTTGGTTGTAGTATAGATATCCTGTACTATATAGCTAAAATCCTACAATAAGTGAATAGATGCCATGTGCATCCTTCTGAGTCTGGGTTAGCTCACTCAGGATTAGCTTCTCTATTTCCATCCATTTGGCTGCAAATTGCATAATTTCATTGTTTCTGATAGCTGAGTAATATTCCATTGTGTAAATGTACCACAGTTTTTTAATCCATTCTTCAGTTGAGGGACATCTGGATTGTTTCCAGTTTCTAGCTATTACAAATAAGGCTGTTATGAACATAGATGAGGAAACTTCCTTATGATTCCGTGAGGAGTCATTTGGATGTATACCCAGAAGTGGTATGGCTGGGTCCTGAGGCAAAGCTATTCCAAGTTTTCTAAGATATCGCCATACTGACCTCCATAGTGGTTGCACAAGCCTGCACTCCCACCAGCAATGGAGGAGGGTTCCCCTTTCTCCACACCCTCACCAGCACATGCTGTCATTTGAGCTTTTGATCTTAGCCATTCTGACAGGTGTGAGATGGAATCTCAGAGTCGTCTTGAGTTGCATTTCTCTGATGATTAAAGATGTTGAGCATTTCTTTCTTCAAGTGTCTCTCAGCCATTAGGGATTCCTCCTTTGTGAATTCTCTATTTAGCTCCGTCCCCCCATTTTTTGATGGGATCATTTGGTTTCTTGGCATTTAATTTCTTGAGTTCTTTGTAGATTTTGGATATTAGCCCTCTGTCAGATGTGGGGTTGGTGAAGATTTTCTCCCAGTCTGTAGGCTGCCGTTTTGTTCGAATGACAGTGTCTTTTGCCTTACAGAAGCTTTTCAGTTTCATGAGGTCCCATTTATTGATTGTTGGTCTCAGGTCATGAGCTGTTGGTGTTCTGTTCAGGAAGTTGTCACCTGTGCCAATGAGTTCGAGGGTTTTTCTCACTTTTTCTTCTAGTAGATTTAGTGTGACCGGCCTTATGTTAAGGTCTTTGATCCACTTGGTCTTAAGTTTTGTACAAGGTGGTAAGTATGGGTCTAATTTCATTCTTTTACAAGTGGACATCCAGTTGGACCAGCACAATTTGTTGAAGATGCTGTCCTTCCATTGTGCCGTTTTGGCTTCTTTGTCAAAAATTAGGTGGCCATAGGTGTGTGTGTCCATTTCTGGGTCTTCAATTTGATTCCATTGATCTACTGGTCTATTTCTATACCAATACTATGCTGTTTTTACTACTATTGCTCTGTAGTACAGCTTGAAATCTGGGATGGTGATACCTGCAGATGGTTTTTTTTTTATTGTACAGGATTGATTTAGCTATTCTGGGTTTTTTGTTGTTCCATATAAAATTGAGAATAGCTCTTTCCGGGTCTATAAAGAATTGTGTTGGTATTTTGATAGGAATTGCATTGAATCTATATATTGCTTTTGGTAGGATGGCCATTTTTATTATGTTGATCCTACCTATCCATGAGCATGGGAGATCTTTCCATCTTCTAAAGGCCTCTTCCATTTCTTTCTTCAAGGGCTTGAAGTTCTTGTTGTACGGGTCCTTTACTTGCTTGGTTAGAGTTACCCCCAGGTATTTTATGTTGTTTGTGGCTATTGTGAAGGGGGTTGTTTCCCTTATTTCTTTCTCAGCCCATTTGTTTGTTGTATATAGAAGGGCTTCTGATTTTTTTGAGTTAATTTTGTATCCAGCCAACTTGCTGAAGGTGTTTATCAGCTGTAAGAGTTCTCTGGTGGAATTTTTGGGGTTGCTTATGTATACTATCATATCATATGCAAATAGGGATAATTTGACTTCTTCGTTTCCGATGTTTATCCCCTTGATCTCCTTTAGTTGTCTTATTGCTCTAGCAAGAACTTCAAGTACTATATTGAAGAGATATGGTGAAAGTGGGCATCCTTGTCTTGTCCCTGAGTTTAGAGGAAATGCTTCAAGTTTCTCTCCACTTAATTTGATGATGGCTACTGGCTTGCTGTATATTGCCTTTATTATTTCTAAGTATGGTCCTTGTATGCCCGTTCTCTCCAGAACTTTTAGCATGAAGGGGTGTTGGATTTTGTCAAATGCTTTTTCTGCATCTAGGGAGATTATCATGTGGTTTTTTCCTTTCATCTTGTTTATATGGTGAATTACGTTGATAGACTTTCGTATGTTGAACTATCCCTGCATTCCTGGGATGAAGCCTACTTTATCATGATGTATGTTATTTTGATGTGTTCTTGAATTCGGTTTGCTAGTATTTTATTAAGTATTTTTACATCTATGTTCATGAGGGAGATTGGTCTGAAGTTCTCTTTCTTTGTTGGGTCTTTGTGTGGTTTAGGAATCAGGGTGACTGTGGCCTCATAGAATGAGCTTGGCAATGTTCTTTCTGATCCTATTTTGTGAAAGAGTTTGAAGAGTATTGGTGTTAGCTCCTCTTTAAAAGTCCAGTAGAATAGCCGGGCGGTGGTGGCGCACGCCTTTAATCCCAGCACTTGGGAGGCAGAGGCAGGGGGATCTCTGTGAGTTCGAGGCCAGCCTGGTCTACAAAGTGAGTCCAGGACAGCCAGAGCTGTTATACAAAGAAACCCTGTCTCGAAAAACCAAAAAAAAAAAAAAAAAAAAAAAAAGTCCAGTAGAATTCCGTGCTAAAGCCATCTGGCCCTGGGCTTTTTTTTGATTGGGAGATTTTTAATGACTGTTTCTATTTCCTTGGGGGTTATTGGGCTGTTTAATCTGTTAATCTGATCTTGATTTAGCTTCGGTAGGTGGAATCTATCAAGAAAATTGTCCATTTCACTTAAGTTTTCAAATTTGGTGGAATATAGATTTTTAAAGTAGGACCCAAATATTCTCTGGATTTCTGTAATCTCAGCAGTTAGGTAATAGAGACAAAATCATCAGGAGTTCAAGACCAGCACAGGTTACAGGAAGTGGGAGGGAAGAGGACTCAAATGGGGCCTCGGGTGTACCTATAGTCCCAGCACTTAGGAAGTTGAGTAAGGAGGTTTCATTGTGAGTTCAGAACCAGCCCGTGTAGTGAAATCCTGTTCAAAACCATATGAACAGCAGCAATGGTTTGTTTGGAATCCCTACTTGCCACAGGCTAGATTCACTGAAAGCCTGATTGAGGGAGGCCTGTCCAGATCAGGTTGGCCTGTGGGCATGTCTGTGGGGGTTCCGTCTTGATTGTCAATCTATGTAGGAAGAACTGGCCCATTGTGGGCTGCACCATTCCCTAGGCAGGGGGTCCTGAACTGTGTAAGACAAAAGAGAGCTCGATGCAAGAACCAAGTAGCATCACACATTTCTCTGCGCTCTTGGCTGTGGGTGTGATGTGACAGCCACTGGAGATCCTGCCTTTGACTTCCCCTCAGTAAGGACTGCAACCTGAAATAAGCCGAATAAATCTTCTCTCTCCTAAGATGATTTTGGTCAGAGTGTTTGCCACAGCAACAAAAAATGCACCTAGGATAATGGAAGGAGAACTAAAGAAGCAAACCACAGACTGGGGTTAGAAAAAGAACAACAAATTCCTGAAGCACTTGTAAAAACAAAATCAATGGGCAAAATATGTGAACATACACATCATAAATATCATTAGTCTCGGTAGACATGGAAAATTAGACCGACCTTGTCAGTTGTTCCTGAGAATGCAAGACGGCACTGCTGTGTTATTGGTGAGAATATAAACCATAGCAGGCTCTGGAGCACAGACTGGCAACTTCTTATAAAGTTAAAAATATACTTCCACATGACTCAACAATTACACTCAAAGGTAATTATATAAGAGAAAGAAAAGCATGTTTTTACAAAAAAAAAATTTCATCAAAATGATAGCTTTATTCATTGAGTACTCATAATAGCCAAACAATGAGAACAGCTGGAGTTCCTCAATAGAAAATGGATAAACAAGTAATGTGGCTGTACCCAGCTGCTACTCAGCAATGAAACCCAACTATGGATCCCTGCAAAATGTGGTAAATCTCAAAACATAGAGTATGATCTTGCTTGTATGAAAGTGTAAGAAACACAAAACTAGTCTATAGTTGCAGAAAGCCAACAGCAGTGATACTGGGTCTTGGGTAAAGGACTGACTTGGAAAGAACCCCCAGGAGCCCCTGAGATGAGAATGTACTGGGTCAAACCGGTGGTGAGTATGTGAATAAATGCATCTGACAAACACATTTATCTTAAAAATAGGTACGAAATACCTCATACAAATTAGACAAAATAAATTGTAGGTAAAAAAAAATTTTTTTCTTTTAAATTGCTCTACTGGTGTTTGGTTTGTCTGCTTGTTTGCTTGGGTGGGGAAGGTTTCATGTACACCAGGCTGGCCTAAACACTCCTTTGTAACTTGGGGACAACCTTCTGATCCTGCTGTTTCCAAATGCTGGAATCTCAGGTGTGTCCCATCACAGCCAGATACCCAGGCCTTATGCATGCCAGGCAAGCACTCTACCAATGTACTGGATCCCCAGCCCTACTGTTGTTTTGTTATATTAAAAACTCTAAGAGGAGGCATCTTTCTTTAGAAATCACAGACCATCAGCTGGGTGTGTTGGTGCACGCCTTTAATCCCAGCACTTGGAAGGCAGAGTCAGGTGGATCTCTGGGTTTGAGGCCAGCCTGGTCTACAAAGACAGTTCCAGGGTGGTCAGGGTTACACAGAGAAACCCTGTCCCGAACTCCCCCCCCATCACAAAAAAAATAACAGACCATCAAATTGTGTTTATATTTCTTGAAAGAAGAGGCAAAAGGAGAGCAGGGAGAGAGAGGCAATACTACCAGAAGTATAGGACCTAACGGCGAATGTGTTAGAACATCACTCAGTGGGTGTCACCTTGCTATATCACTCACATATTGGTGAAGTCCTTTGGAGTCTCATTCAGCAAGTCTAAGAGAATCGTGTGTGTCACTAAAACACTAAGAAACATTAGAAATATGTTAGGAGACTCTTTAGCTGTGTGAAGAAACAACCGGGCAAGCAAACCTAACAGGGTTTTATTTGTGGGGGAGATAGTGTGTGTGTGGGGGGGGTCCATCCCATGATATGACCTAGGTTACCTTCAAACCCAACACTCCTGCTTTAGCCCCTTTGAGTGCTGAATTACAGATGTGCGCCCCAACGCCCAGCCTACCTTGGTTCTTGCTGAACACACACCCAGCAATGTTGTGTATGTGTGTATAAAATAAATACGTATGAATGAGTATATGTATAAAATGGCATCCATTGTTACTGCTTGTTTGTACGGCTTGGTCTTGGGATTCTTCTCTATGCTGCCACTGCCAAGGGCCAGCCAGGGCTGCTCCACTTCCCAAACCCTCCCTAGTTCCCCTTAAGCCAACAAAAATTGCTGGAGCTAAAATAAATAAATAATAGTAAGACACCACTAGTCTGGCACATAAGTAGACAAGGTGCATAATTAGGTCGCAAACCTACTCTAACAAAATACATGCTTCATGTCATATCATTAATTAAGAACTTAACAACAGGGTCCTAGTGGAAGCCATGTAAGACAGTGTGTATTCTATACCGTCCTCCCCATACAAAAGGGAGGACTCTTCTATAGAACACCGTGTGTAAGGTACACAGGAAACTGGAATGTGCTGGCCCCAGTGAAGGGTGCATAGGCAAGTATGAGGCAAGGCACAGACACTTCAGGGGCTCAGAGCATTTCACCCAAAGCCTTGGAAAACCATTCTCCAGGGATGTCTCAGATGAGCTAAGTACGACTCCATTCTCTTGATAGTGACATGTTCAAGGATGGCTCTGTGACCTAGCTCTGTCCAGAAAAATGAGAGGTTTGCTAGGTTTGCTAGACGCCCCTGGAATGTGCTCTCTCACCATGACAGATTCCAGGGAAGTCGGTTTCCCGTCTTCTGTGGAATCCAACCAGGGAGCACGAAGCCCAGCTGCTTTCATTTTACAAGAAAGGAACCGGCCTTAGACTGGAGCTGTGTAGTAAAGCAGAGGACAAAAGAATACTGGCCTCTGCATGGTATTGTTAGGCTCCTATCAACAAAACCATCTCCCCTACCTTTAGTAACTGAGCAAATACGCTTTCCTTCACTCAAGGCAGGGCTGGGCCTCAAATTTCAAAAACAAAAACACTAAAGCAGAAGATTTTTTACATACTCTATTTTTTGACATGCATATGCACGTGTGTGGGGGGGCTGTTTTAGATGCAAATGGTAGACAGATGATGGATGGATGAGTTGATTTATGTGGATAATAGATGATAGATGGATACATAGATAATAGATAGATTAAAAGTGTGCACTGTGCTCCAGGCACTGGAAAACAAAGGCATACAGTGAAAATTTGCCTTTAATCTTTAAAAACAAAAAAACCCAGAAGATATGGTTTCCACCCATATAGCAGCTTACAACTGTAACAGTTCCAGGGGATCTGACACCCTCACATAGACATACATGCAGGCAAAACATCCATGCACATTACATAAATAAATAAATAAATAAATAAATAAATCTTTTTTTTTTAAGAGAGAGACTTGTTTCTTCTTCATATGAACCCAGTCGTCCCCCCCACTCCTGTTCGATTTACCCGTACAGAGTTAACACAGGTTGACCTACATGAAGTTGGCTTTTATGTAGGTCAAAGAGATTAAATATCAGCAAATTCACAGTACAAAGAACTAAGCAGGAGCCACTGTGGGGAGCAGAGGAAGCCCTGTTGTGTGTTAGGTCCTGGGTGAATGTGTGTTTTTGCAAAGCTATCCTCCTGGGTTCAGGTTCAAAGGAGAAAGCAAATCCTTCCTCGGGCTCCAAATGTGGTTACTGATATTATGCAGAAAATGCCCACCTTAGCTTTCTCCCCACCCCACCCCCCAGATATTCTCAGCCTGAAGACTGCTCCCCTACAGAGACTGAGCCTACTGAGATTAGCTAAACCTGTGCCCTTGATCCAGATGTATATAATAACCCTGACTCCTCATTTACCTATACAATAACCCTGCCTTGTTATTCAGCTGTATATAATAGCCCTGTCTCCTTGTTTATGTAATAACCCCCCTTCCTTGTTCAGATGCATGCCATAACCTCACCTCTCTGTTCAACTCTATATGACAAACACAGCAGTTACAGGGTGCTCCAGTTTCTCATCAGAGAGCCAAATGTACATGAACCTAGCTGCATTGTGTGTTTCTGTGTGTGTATCTTTGTCTTGTCTTCATTCCCTCATGGCACCAAGTCAGGACATGTCTCTGGAGCTCTGCGAGGACTCAGCACTCAATGTAACCATGACTTCCTTGCTGGTGTCTTGAATAGCCAGGGCACTGATGAACTTTCCCCTTGTGCTTTCTCCAAATATTTTCATCACTTCTGCTGTAGGTCATAGAGGATTGACAAACACAAGAGCCCAATGTTCAGATTGTTATATCTCACTATTTGTACTGTTGTTTGTGTGTTCTATCATTTTCTTTTCTTGAGCAGCTATTCTACAATTTCTTCTGACAACAAAGAAAAACCTGCATCTTACCACCATGTGCATCCTTATGTCCCTACATGTACAAAACTGATACCTTTGTTTATAGCCTTCAGCATCCCTCCTTCTTCCCAAAAATGTGGCCCCAAGATCCTGTCTTCTCAATCATCTTTTGTTGGATCAGCAGCTAAAGAAAGAGAAACGATTACATGTATTATGATATAAAGCACCAGTTAGCTATTGCTGCATAACAAATTGTCCCTAAAATGTAGCGGCTTAAAACAAACAGCGTGGGTGGGTCAGAAGCAGCTTACCCAGGTAGCTTGGCTCAGGGTGTCTTCAAAGGTAACAGTTATGTTATCTGGAATGGTCATTTGAAAGCTTGTCACGAATGTGTCTGGAAAAGCAGAACCAGTTGTTCTGTCGAGGATTCAAATCTTTTGCCATCTAGCTTTCACCATGAGGCTAGTGTCCTAGTGACATGACAATTGACTTTCTGACAGCAAGTGATCCAAGATGAAGTAAAGAACATGGTGGGAACCCCAAGGGTTTTTTGTTTTGTTTTTTATGGACTAGCTTTAGAAGCTACCTTCTGCGTTCCTACAGTGTCTGGTTGCCTATTGGACCATAGTCTGTGTAGAAGGTGATTACAAAAAGGTATGAATGCCAGGAAGAAAGACTCACTGGGCACCATCTTGGAAGTTCCCTAGCACATAGAGCTATTATTTCCTCCATTTCACAGATGGAAACGTCTTGCCATGAATAAGAAAGAGGCAGAGAGTGACAGGAAATGACGTACTTTGACTCTTAAGTCCCGGCCTGATACCGTGTCTCGTCCTCCAGTGTGGCAGTCTACTGTTGATCGTGACTTTAAATTGTTATGTTGCTATTAAATGAATATTTGAATTTTTTTACTACCCGTGTGTGGTGGTTATTCTTACTTGTCAACCTGACACCACTGAGAATCACCTGGGAACTCAATGGGAGATTATCCACATTGAGTTGTTCTATGGGCATGTCTGTGCAGGACTGTCTTAATTAAGCTAACTCATACGGGAAGACCCATCCCGCTACGAGTGGCAGCAATTCCCTAGGCAGGAGTCCTGCGCTGTACGAAGTGGAGATAAGCATGAGCATCAAGCAAGAAGCAGTAAGCAAGCACACATGTCTCTCCCTTTACTCTTTAGTACAGATGTAGCAAGAGTGATGTAACCAGCTGTTTTAAATTCTTGATGCCTTGACTGCCCTGCTGTGATGGACTTTAGCTGGAACTCTGAGCTAAAAACAAATCCTTTCTCCCCTAAGTTGCTTTTTACCACAGCAACAGAAATGGAACTAGGACACCATGTTCTATATCTTTTCATTTTTATTACTATATTGCTACATACAGTTGGGTTCTGAATGCCCTCCATGGGTTCACTGTTAAAGTCTTGGTTCCCACTTACCACCACTTGGAGGTGGAGGAACCTTTTTTTTTTTAAACTTTTTATTGATTCTTTGTAAGTTTCACATGATGCACCCCAGTCCTGCTCATTTCCCTGTCCCCTCATATCAGCCCTTGTAACCTCCCGCCAAAATAAAACACAGACAACAGCAAAAACAAAGCATAGAAAACATCACGTCCAAGCTGTAGTATGTCACAGTGTGTCCCACAATGTATCCCTCTGTTCATACATCTTCACTTACAAATATTCTTTGCCATGAATCATTGGTCTGATTTGAGATCTCTGACTTCTGTAACATCATCAATATTGGATCCTCATCAGGATTCCTCCTGGTTATCCTGTTGTTGCCCTTTGTCAAGGAGATCCTACAGCTTTGGGACAGCAGAACTGACCCTTTCATGCATCTCAACACTTCACAGATGATATAGATGTTGGGGTAAGACAATTCAGAGCCCTGGAGCTAGGCCTGGGTGTTAGCTGAGCTGGTCTGCCCACTGGCTTTCCCTTATCTGTACCACCAGGGCAAGCTCCCAGTACTGCTCTGGTTAGGCCTCCCAATGCTATCATCAGCAGGAGGCAGGGTCACCTCTCCTACTCTCATGCTTTTGGGGATGGCTTGCCTGCACCCACATTTCCAGAGATAGCTCCATTGTGCTGCCAAGTCAAGGTTCAGGGACCACTCTCCCAAGTGCTATAGCCTGTGAAGGGCTGGGCCAGCTCTCCTGCTCTCATACTCTGGGGCTGGCTCATCCTTGACTTCACCATCAGGGTCAGCTCCACTGTATTGCCCAGGTAAGGTGGAGGGCCTGCTCTCTGGAGTGCTACAGCCAGTGAAGGGGCAGGGCTAGCTCTCCCCCCAGGGTCATGTCCTCCTGGGTTGTAGTTGGTGTGGAGGGGGGGCGGAGGGAGTGGCGATCATCCTCCCACCCACCCCACCTCACTCCAGATGAGTGGTGGGGCCAGCTCTCCCACACAGAGTACTGGCTCACCTGCACAGGGCCAGGTCTGCTGTGCACCCAGACAGGTCTAAAGTCCATTCTCTGCTGTGGTGCAGGGGAGGGACAGGGCCAGATCTGCTCTCATGACCTCAGGGACAGTTCTCCCGACTGCCAAGGTGGGGAGAAGTGAGGGGAGCCATCACCCCACACCCATGGGAGGTGGGGGAACCTTTAAAAGTTGGGGCCCAGTGTGAAGTCATCTAGGATTAATTAGAAGATTATGGAATCCCTGTCTCTTCCTTCTGGTCTTTTTTTTTTTTTTTTTTTTTTTTTTGCTTTCTGGCATTGTGACAAGTAGCTTTGTTCCACCATATGTCCCTGTCATGACAGGATGATTCGCCTCAGGCCCAAAGGCAATGGAGCCTGCCAACCCTGGTCTAAAACCTCCAAAACTGTGAGCCAACATCAGAATTTGTTGAGTTGATTATGTCAGGTTTTGGTTACAGTGGTGCAAAGTGCCTAGCACAAGCACTGTATATATATTTAGATATAGATATATATATATTTAGATATAGATATATAGATATATATATGTATATATATGTATTTAGATATATTTAGATACATACATATAGATAGATACCCATTAAACAATGACACCGAGGTCACAGACATCACCAATTTGCAAAAGACTCACAGTGGGAAGAAGTGACTTTCTTGGTCAGTAGGAAGGTTGGCTGCTGGGGGCTAACATGGCCTACATTTCGGTGATCAATTATATTATGCAAATGTGATATTATAGTTTCAGCAAAGGAAAATCGTACAAATAATGAATAAAGGTACTGGAAGAAAGACTGGCTGAGTCAAATGGGCTCTCAAAGACGGAGTTGGGGAAATGAACTAAGGCTTGGCTCAGCAGTCCTTTTTGGAGTTAGTCCCACACTGAAGCCCCAGATCTGGTCTGTTCATACACCTCCCTCCTCTCTCCCTCCTTCCTCCTCCCTCTGGTTTTTCTTTCATCATTTTTCCCAAATCAGATAAAATACCCCAATCAAAAGGGACTGAATTTAAGTGTGTACTCTGGGTTTAAAACAGTCAGATATTCATTGATCTTGGGTTTAAATTTGGTTTTGTTTAAATAAGTTGCATATATATATATATATATATATATACACACACAATGCTTACACATGCACACTTATTAATTTACAAATATCTGAGAATCTTTAGGCTAAACAGAAAAGCACATAAAAATAGGGGTTTATTTTCTTCCCCAAAAAAGTGAATATTTTTTTTTTTGCAATCACAAGAAGTTTATTTCGGGGGGAAAAGGGGGAAAGGGGGGGGGGGGGCTCAGTGCACTGAGGGACGCCACTCATATCCCATGCAGGGCTAGGAGTCGCGACCAAAAGTGAATATTTTTATAGAATTGTGGTGATACTAAAAATAGCACTTTCTTATATTACTTTTATATTGTTGAAAAATCCTTCAAGAACACTGCTTTTAACTTTTAAATGTTTTGGTCTGGATGGAAGATTAATTCATAAATAGGATAGAGGGGATGCAGGATTAGGTGTAGTGGAAGCCTTCGGAAGTGCAGGGCCCACTCTTGGAGGGGATCATGTTTAGGAATATATCTGATGCACTTCCATTCAGGACGAGCAGTTTCTTGGTGTCTTAGTCACTGTTCTACTGCTGTGAAGACACCATGACCAAGGAACTATTATAAAAGGAAGCATTTAATTGGGGCCTTGGTTACAGTTTCAGAGGTTTAGTCTATTATCATCATGGTAGGAAGCATGGTCTGCTGCTTGGGGGCATCACTCACCAGGCCCTCCTGAGAAAAAGAACCCAACTAGAGGAACACTGTTTTTTAATAGTTAATTGATTATCTGACTATACATTACAATGGAATTTTCATAACACTAAAACAAATTCCCTTGCATTACACTCAGCAGCCTTCCATAAGTACCTTACAAACCCTGTAGTTCTGACTTCTCCAGGATGTCATGGAAATGGTCACTCCTTATATATATATAGTCTTTCAGACGAAGGGTATGTGTGGCACTTTTTGCTTAATCTTTTAATATCTAACTAACTTGGGGTAGAGAGATGGCTCAGAGGGTAAAGACACTTGTGCAGCTAAACCCAGTGATCTGAGTTTGACCCCTAGGACCTACAGGGAAGATGGAGGAACACATTCATCTAACTTGTCTTCTGATCTCCACATGCCTGCCGTGGCACATACATTCACACGTGTGCACACGCAGACATAAATAAATAAATTTTAAGAGAAAAAATACCTTGCTGGGGAGATAACCCAGCAGTTAAGAGCACTGAGCTGCTCTTGCCGAGGACCTGGGTTCCATGCCTAACATCCACAGGTTCACGACCAACTCTAACTCCAGTTCCAGGAAATCCAATGCCTACCTCTGCCTTCTGAGGGCAGTGCACAAACATGGTACACATGCAGGGAAAACACCCCTACACATAAAATAAAAGTAAATGAACTCTTGGTTTTTGTTGTTGTTGTTTGTTTTTTGTTTTTTGAGACAGGGTTTCTCTGTGTAGCCCTGGCTGTCCGAGACTCACTTTGTAGACCAGGTTGGCCTTGAACTGGCAGAGATCCACCTGTCTCTGCCTCCTGAGTGCTGGGATTAAAGGGGTGTGCCACCACGCCCGGCAAGTTTAGCTTTTTTTTAGATTCCCAATTTTAAGGTTTGAGATGGGGCTGGAGAGATGGCTCAGTCACGATAGGCTAGGTTCACAACCCGACAAGGCTTAAGGGGGCTTTGTTTGTTTGTTTGTTTGGCTTTTCTGAGACAAAGTCTCATGCAGTCAGAAGCCAATCTTTAACCCCTGATCTTTCTGTGTCTACTTCCCTAATACTCAGCCTTCAGGTATGTGCCACAATGCCCAGCTAGATTATAGGGGGTTTTTTTGTTTTGTTTTTCGAGACAGGGTTTCTCTGTTTAACAGCTCTGGCTGTCCTGGACTTGCTTTGTAGACCAGGCTGGCCTCGAACTCGCAAAGATCCGCCTGCCTCTGCCTCCCAAGTGCTGGGATTATAGGCATGCGCCACCACCAGCCGGCTTAGATTATAGTTTTTTAAAATACAACTTTATTTGAGAATTATTGATTTTTAAAATGTCTCCTGGAATTCTCTGTCTGTCTGACTGTCCTTTTTTTTTTGGTGAGTATATGGGTGCATACATGTATGTATTTATGGGTGAGCACTTGAAGTTGACATTGAGTTTCTTCCTTGATTGCTCTCCACTTTTTTTTGTTGAAGACAGTCTCTCACTGAATCCAGAGCTCACTAGGTTACCAGTTCAAGCTCGTCTAACTAGCCAGCTTTGCCCTGTCTCTGACTCTTGAGTACTGGGATTTCAGTTCACTCAGTAGTCTGAACTATTACTGAACCTTCTCCCAGCCCCTACCTAATGGAATCTTAAAGATTACTATGTAGTTGATTTTTTTTTTAATTCTTGCTGCTTATTGCTTTTTCCTGTGAAATCATTTCCTAAGTAAAAGTGTTACTGCTGGAATTAAATTAGCAATTAAAAATAGATGAACTACTTACTATAATCTCTAGGAATGTTTTAGATTAACTAAAGTGTTATTCAGTTAGCAAGCTAAAAATTGCATAATTTTAATCATGTTCACAATTTTCTGAAGGTGTTATAAACAGTTTCATGCAGTTTAAAAATATTAGAAAGGTAATGCATGATATTGCCTCTTGCACAAAAGGAAGTTTATAAAGACCCATCATGGTAAGACTGATTGCAACCTTTTAATATGAGAAAAATGTCATTATGTCCTTCAAATTATGATTTGATTGAATAAACCAGTGAAGTCATTAATATTCCCATATGAAATAACCATAAAACTATTGCTAGAATTCAGTGGTTAAGCAAGACTTCTATTAAAAGTTTTGGGCTGGGAATGTGGCTTGGAGGTAGAGACTCTGTAACATGTACAAGACCCGGAGTTCAATTCCCAGCACCACAACCCCTAAACAAAATATAAGCAAAAACACCTTAACTCGTGAGGTGTTTTTAACTCATTTAGTAAGATCAAGTTCCACTGTGATAAGGATATTATGCCTCAAAAGGAACACTCCATCTTCTCATGCCTTCACTACCTCTTACACCTTAGCTACAGTTTTACTTTTTTTTTTTT
>CAJQZJ010033237.1:249916-300029 GCA_907164525.1 Lophiomys imhausi | reverse complement strand
GGGATAAATATATCTGATTATATAGGAAGTGCAGGGCCTGCAGCTTCCAAAACTAAAAAATGACATACCAGTGGCTGCCTGGACAGTTCCCATTTTCTCTTACTTTTTTTTTTTAAGACAGATTCTCACTCTGTAGCCCTGGCTGGTCTTGAACTCACAGTGATCTACCTCCCTCTGCCTCTTGAGTGCTGGAATTAAAGAAGGTGCCATCACACCTTCTCAAAATCTATCACGGGGTGGAGGGGAATTGAGTATCCGTTAAGAGCAATGGCTGCTCTTCCAGAAGACAGGGTTCTAATCCCAAAGTCCACATGGTAGCTCATAACTACCAGCCATCTGTAACCTCAATTCCAAGGATTCTCACATGCTCTTCTGGCTTCCACAGGTACCAGGCATGCATGTGGTTCACAGACATATGTGTACACAGAACACCCATAGATAGAAAATAAAAAACAACTAGTTTTTAAAACCTATTTAAAAATGGTCACTTTACAAATATTTAGGCTGTGTTGTGCCTCATGAACTCGTTTGAAGTTCTGTCCTTCTCCACTTCTAAAAGTATTGTCCTTTGTCTGTCTGCTCACACCCTAAGGATACAGAAATAATAGATAGCCCTTCTCCTATCTTAGAGAGATGCAATTTTCTTGTAATGTACTATTTGTTGTTCCTTTAAAGTCTTGAGTATTTCTTCTGCTGTGCTATTCATGGTCTGACTTTCTAATGTCCTTCCCATGTGAGGGTGAGAGATACCTTAAAAGAAAAAAAAATTAATAGTTTGGCTTACTGGTCTTAAATGGTGCTTTAAAAAAAATGATTCTAGGGGGCTGGAGAGATGGCTCAGAGGTTAAGAACACTGGCTGTTCTTCCAAAGTTCCTGAGTTCAATTCCCAGCAACCACATGGTGGCTCACAACCATCTACATTGAGATCTGGTGCCCTCTTCTGGAGTGAATGTGTACATGAGATCTGGTGCCCTCTTCTGGAGTGAATGTGTACATGCCGTACAGAACACTGTATACACAATAAATAAATAATCTTTAAAAAAAAAATGATTCTAGAATCTGGCAATACTTTCGCTCCATATAATAGACCATATGTTTCAATTGAATAGGGTTAGCAAAGAGTTTTCTGTTGCTTTTAAGGACATTGATTTCATATCTGACTGTCCTGGATCTCCTTGTATGGGATATTCCAGCTGAGACTAGAGGTCAGTTTCTGATCCTCCTGCCCCCACACTTTGAGTGTTGGGGTTACAAGTATTTGCCAACAGACAAGGTTTTATGTGGTGCTGGGGACAGAGCCCAGGGCTTGAGGCATGCTTCTGAAAGCATTCTTCCAACTGAGCTACAGCCCCAAACCTGGGCTGGTTATTTAAAGTTACTTTCCTTTTAACCAGGAACAGGGAAACAAAGTAATAGAAAAGCCACAACCACCATGAGATCACTTCCTATCAGCTTACTTCCACTCCATATTAGGGGTAGGGGATTAAAGGCAGGGGAAACTTTATACTAGAATTGGTCTATTTGGAAAACTGGCTATTTATGATGTCTCTCCTGGTGTCTCAAAAGTTCTAAGAACAATCTAGTTCTAGTTTTGTGGCCTAGAATGTCTCCATTGATTTCTAGTTCAGTTGGGTGGGATCCCAGAGCCTGATCTAAAACAAAGATCATGTGAAACTTGTATCTAACAAGTTGAAACAACAGGCAGCTATGTAGGAGACAAGGATGTGAACAATCAATTTCTCTAAAGAGACAATGTAAACAAAATTCCTATTGAAGGAAATACAGTTTGTTACCCTCAGAGAGGCCATGTCTAGTCACACCACAGCAGTGGCTATTTTGTTTCAAGATCCCTACAGGCTCAGCCCAGAAGGAAGAAAACAAAATCAAATAGCTAAGAGAGCCTTGAGCCAAGTTTAGACCTCGAAACAATTTTGTATAAACCAGATTCATTATCTTTGATGGGGCCAGTAGAACAATAAGAGGAGACAGGTTTTTGTTTGTTTGCTTGCTTGCTTGCTTGTTGTTTATTGTATACCTTGTAACATTTGTGTAGTTGAGAATGGCTTAGCTTTAAATAATTATCAAGAGCAGGAGAGATGGCTCAGTAGGACAAATGACTATTACCAAGCCTGGGGACTTGAGTTCGATCCCCAGGGCCTAAATGGAGGAAGGAGAGAATGGACTTCTCTCACACCACCCCTGCACACAAAGTAAATAAATAATTTTTTTTTTTTTTTTTTTTTTTGGTTTTTCGAGACAGGGTTTCTCTGTTTATCCTTGGCTGTCCTGGACTCACTTTGTAGACCAGGCTGGCCTTGAACTCACAAAGATTCACCCGCCTCTGCCTCCCAAGTGCTGGGATTAAAGGCGTGCGCCACCACCGCCCGGCTAAATAATTTTTTAATGTCAACACTGGGGCTGGAGAGATGGCTCAGAGGTTAAGAGCTCTTACTGTTCTTGCAGAGGATGTGGGTTCAGTTCCCAACAAGCACAGAATGGCTCCCAACCATCTATAATTCCAGTTCCAGGGGATCTGACACCCTGTTCTGACTGCAGGCATGAAGTCTGCATGAGTGCAGGCAAGACACTCATACACATAAAATAAATAAACCCCAAAAGAGTTACTACTTTAATCTCACTTGAAGAAGTGTCTCTAGTAACACAATAGCTCCCATTTGATATTCAAGATCTAAGTACTTGCTGGGAGTATTGACTAAGTTTTCAAGTACCATTCGAGCATTCCCTGCCCCAGTGGGCTTCAATACTTCCTCAGCACAAG
Source organism: Lophiomys imhausi (assembly GCA_907164525.1). Classification (NCBI taxonomy): domain Eukaryota; kingdom Metazoa; phylum Chordata; class Mammalia; order Rodentia; family Muridae; genus Lophiomys; species Lophiomys imhausi. The sequence goes on along the minus strand of CAJQZJ010033237.1, from coordinate 297,249 downwards.
TCTGAAGGAGAGATGGCAGCTCTGTCCCTTCATGTGTGATGACCCCTCCCCTACATCACAGCTCTCCAACTGCGAAGCTTAATTGAGCTTAACTACTAACCATGTGACTGGACTCGTCCTCTGGCCACTCTTCCCTCCCCACAGGTGGAAGTGGGTGTTATTCTGCCTGTGTGGAATCGGCACAGGCTCATGGTTTTGGGACATTTGGCCTCTGGCTGGTGGTCCTTGTTGATTTGCGAGGTCATGGAACCTCTGGGGCCACTCGGGGCAGGTCTTGGGCTTGGCTCTGTTTCTGGTCCATTTCTTGACTTTCTAATCCACTAAAACGTGAGGAGGAGATACCACTTGAGGCTCCCCCAGCTACTGACAGACACACTCCCTGATGATCTATAGTTCCTGAAACCATCACCAAAATAAATCCATGTTCCCTCAAGTTGTGAGGTGCTTTGCCACAATGGCAAGAAAAGCAGCTAGTTTCTGGGAGTTGCCAGTTCCAACCCTCTAGTAATGTTCTCGGTTTCCCTGGTGTGACTAGCTCCTCCCTTGAGCCCATATAAAGGTCTATTCTGAATGGGCCAGAGTTCAGAAAGGCGGTACCCAAAGACGCACACCTATCATTCCAGAGTTTGCAAGACTTTTAGGAGGAACCAGAGATCAAGACCCAATATAGAAAGATGGGTTTTGTTACATCATAACAATCAGCCTTACTGTGGGGTAGAAAGAACATGATAGCAATAACAATGAGGAGGCCCTGAACATGTGATTGGCACAACAGGCACACACGTACCTTTTTTACATTAAAAAGTCAATACTTGGCTGGGCTGTGGTGGTGCACGCCCTTAATCCCAGCACTCAGGAGGCAGAGGCAAGTGGATCTCTGAGTTCCAGGCCAGCCTGCTCTACAGAGTGAATTTCAGGATAGACAGGTCTGCACTGAGAAACCCTGTCTTGAAAAACCAAAACACCAACTCAATATTCATTTGCTAATTTGTAGTTCAAAACATCATGAGCAATGCATTTCACATTTTTAAAATTGAAGTTATGGGTTTGTGTGTGTGTGCATGTAGCCTATTTAGATTTGCATAGGATGGTGGGAATTTATTAAGGCTAGGCAATACACTGATGACAGAGTGTCCTCTATCTCACAGAGGAATTAAAAGTTCTCCCTGGTTCTGGCTTTTAGAACCTGGGAAAAGATTTTTATTTGTCTTAGCCTGGGTCAGACTGACCTGGTTTCTTATCTGTGTAACTAGAGGGGAAGGGTCACCTGAGAAGTGTAACTCAGGACATGGCTGCAGTGAGTCTTCCTGAAAGAGTGACACACCGGGCCTTCCACAGAAACCTAGAGCTGAAGGATAGTGACCCTCCCAATCGGCAACGTAAACATATCGGAGTTGATACTATGATTGAGAAGGAGTGACGGGTGTTTAGGTATCTGGGCCCTAGAGGGATAAAAGACCTGAAATATTCAAGGTGATGTCATTCAATAAAGATTTGACCTGCTCAAAAAGCCTACAGTGCTTCACATGACAAAGCTAGTTTCATAATAATGCGCTTCTTGTTTATAACTGAGAGCATGCCTATTCACAACAAAGAGTTTTTCTTCTCAACCTTTCTTCCCACCTACATGTGGCCATGAGATTATGTCCTGGACCCTGGAATGTAATCAGCAGCGTTGTATGCAACTATTTTATTCATTTTTATTTATTTATTAAAAAATAGCTTTCAGGACTTGCGAAGTGGCCTTGTAGCTTGTCACACAAGCCTGACAACCCAAGTTTAATCCCTGGGATTGAGTTTGATCATGAAACACAGATAAAGGTAGAAGGAGGGAATCATGTATGAAGTTGACCTCTGACCAGCACGCACACTTACTATGGCACAAGCATGCATGCACATGTGTGCATGCACATACACATACATCTGTCTCACACACAAAAATAATAAAATTTGAAACATATGTATCTTATATGTAATATATGTTTATATGTATGTATATACATATATATATATAATATATACTTGAGACATGGTCTCACTCTGCTTTCCAGAGTGGTGTGTGGTCAAGGCCAGGCTAAAATCATGATCTTCCTGGCTAAAATCAAGGTGATAGGCATGCACCACTATGCCTATCTGTGCAAATTCTTCCAGACAGCAATTTTTTCCTCTTCTCTGCCTTCCTTCCCTCCCACAAGCTGGAATCTGGCTATACTGACTCATGCTGCTACAGCGAGTTAGACTCTCGCATGGAAATCCCACCTCAAGAACAGGTAGACATAAGATGGCAAGACTCTGGGTGAACGACAATTACAGTGACACCAACTCTGGGCTGCCCATGGGTGTGTGGGAAAGAGATTTCTATTTTAATGTCACCCTCCGTTTCCGTCACTGTTTGCTGAGTCAGGTGCTAGCAGATGTACATACTGGGTGCCAGGCGGTTTCTCAACTGTCTTCCTTGTATCCCTGTTTGTTGTCCATTCTTTCCCTGTGACTCACCTAAAGCACACTGCATGGACTGGAGGATAACTTCTGGGAATCAAGTTCTCCTTTTATCACGAGGGTCTGGGGAATTGAACTCAGGTCAGCAGGTGGCTTTACCCACTTCAGCCTTCTCACTGCCCACACTAATTGAAAAAAAGAAAAACTAACCTCCATCAATAGTTATATAGCCACAAGAACTGTAGTTAATACCTCAACTACCTCAATATAATAGTTGGTTGTGGGGTAAGAGATTAGCTTTTGAGGAAAAAAATTAAAAAGAGGGGTGGAGAGGCAGGAATGAGGAGGTAGGCACGAGTCTGGGAAGAGTTAGGGGGAGAAGAAGGGTAGGGGTGAATATGATTCAGATACATTGTATTAAATTCTCCAAGACAATACAAATATTGTATCTATATAAAGAAATTAGCCTTTGAAATTTGGAAGAAATCCAATTATCTGCCTAACTGTGTTTGCCAAGGATTTCTTGGGCTGCCAGACTTATTAATAGGATGCTAAATTAGTATCCTTAGCTCTCCTCAGATACGTGCCAACTGTAGTATATAAATATCAAATTTTAATAACGTGTTTAGTTGATGACTAATAAATACCACCCATAGCTTCATGTAAAAACAAAAGCCTGTGGCATTCTTGTCCTTGACATGTCATCAATAAAGACAAGAAGTTGTTAAAATTAAATTTTTAATTTGTATGACCATATTTGTTCCACAATGTGAATTCAGTCCTGTCTCAGGCCCAAAGCCAGAGGCCCCAGGAGCCATCGACCAAGAGATCTGAAACCATGAGCCAAAAATGAACCTTTCCTCTCCTTAGTTATTTTCTTAGATATTTTGTCACAGCAATGAAAACCTTCCCAATATATGAACTAATGTTATGTGAATTTACAAACACAAGTATTAATTATAAAAGGAAACATGCAAAAACCAAACAATTCCTAAGATATTGCTAACCACGATTAGTATGTACACTACAGTCAGCCAATACCACAAGCCTAATGTATCATTAAAGATAGAGAATGTCAAATTCTATTTCAAATGTTCTTTCCCACAATTTCAGTTTTGGAGGTTGCTGAAGGCTCATGCTAGGTACAGGTACCTGCCCCTTAAGCTTGACTCGGGCTGGAAGTTTAGTGTTAACTTTTTTTTTTTTAATGATTTATTTATTATGTATACAGTGTTCTGTCTGCAGGTATATCTGCAGGCCAGAAGAGGGCACCAGATTTCATTATGGATGGTTGTGAGCCACCATGTGGTTGCTGAGAATTGAACTCATGACCTCTGGAAGAGCAGCCAGTGCTCTTAACTGCTGAGCCATCTCTCCAGCCCCGTTTGGTGTTAACTGTAATCCATGCTTTCTTTTTTAGGAATGGCCTATTTTAAATCTGGTTGGTGAAGATTAATTTAATTAAAACCAAGACAAAAATAATCTTCACATTAGATCAACAGGCTAACCAACATACTTTACAGTATATACTGAAAGCAAGCATGAGCGTATGTAGTCATCAGTCCTGACAATACAGTATCATGTAGCATGTAATTCTGACTTCTGCTCATTGATGGGCTTTTTTTGTTTTGTTTTGTTTTTCAAGACAGGCATTTCTTTGTGTAGCCCTGGGTGTCCTGGAACTAGCTCTGTAGACCAGGCTGGCTTTGAAGTCAGAGATCTGCCTGCCTCTGCCTCCCGAGTGCTGAGACTAAAGGCAATTCCCAGGACACATAAGGGAGCTCACAACCGTTACCTATCTGTAATCCAGTTTCAGGGGCTGTGACACCCTCTTCTGGCCTCTGAGGGCATCAGGCATGCAAGTGATGTACAGACATACATGTGGGCAAAATGCTCTTACACACTAAATAAATAAACAAACAAATAATCTAAACGTCTTAATTTGCTACTCAAAACAGTCCACCGTTTGCCATCAATCTTCTTATCATTCTGCTGCTCATTCAATTCAGCAGCCTTTGTAGAGAACATGGGGTGCCTGAGGTGCCACCACGTATGTTAGAGGCAGAGGAGAGTCTTTGAGTCTTGGCTGCTGCCTTTTGAGTCTTTGAGTCTGGGTTGCTGCCTTTTGAGTCTTTGAGTCTGGGTTGCTGCCCCAGAGGAGATCTAGGAGGTCAACAGAGAAAACAAAACAGACCATGTAAGCCATAGAAATAGGGAATGTTTTAGAGGGTTGTAGCAAGAAATGAGTCCATATACAAAAAGCCAAGAAACAAATGTTGAATGTGCACTAGTTACTGGATTATAGTATGGAAACATGCTGGGACCGAGGATGGGGGTTAGACCCCTTGATTCAGTGATAGCTGAGTCAAATCTTGACAGAAATTCAAGCTAGCTGGAGCAAAGAGAAGTGAAGGCAATGAAAAGACATTTTTGAGAGCCGGGCGGTGGTGGCGCACGCCTTTAATCCCAGCACTTGGGAGGCAGAGGCAGGAGGATCTTTGTGAGTTCGAGGCCAGCCTGGTCTACAAAGTGAGTCCAGGACAGCCAGAGATATTCAGAGAAACCCTGTCTCAAAAAACCAAAAAAAAAAAAGGACATTTTTGAACTTCTCCGTTTCTTCATTTAATGGTTTGGATGGCAGCCTTCCAGGAGGCATGTTGTATGTAAGATTCCTAGACCTGTGGCTGTTACCTTACAGGTCAAGCTAGCAGATGTGAGCAAAGCATCCCAGATCATGGACTCGGCTGTAGCTCCAAAGACAAATGTCCTTGTGAGAGACAGAGGAAGAAAGACACAAAGAGGAGAAGGAGTGAAGAAATAGCAGCAAAGACAGAAATTGGAGAGTGCTACAAGTACAAGCCGCAGAAACTAAGGTCATCAGGCCAGTCCCAAGGCTGGGAGAGGAAAAGAAAGATGTCCCCAAAGACTCCAAAGGAGAGGGGCTCTGTCAAGATTCTTGTTTCCAGTGTCCAACCTCTAGTATTGCAAGAGAGTGAATTCCTGTGTGTATATGTGAGTTGAGGGGATGAGAGAGAGAGATAGACAGAGACAGAAAGAGGGATACACACAGGGAGATCTTCTTGACAAGAAAGCTCTTCCTAGCCTCTTCCGTTCACAGCTGCTTTCGTCCCATTGTGATCTCTGCCTGTTTCTAGTTTCTGACAGGCTTTCCCTGTTCACCCTTGACTGTCACTTTATCAACCAGTATCTGACGACTTACCAACAGTGATCTTTTCCGTTTATTTTATGTATATTGCCGCTCTCTTTCCTGCTAAATCTATGTTTCCTGAGAATAAAGATTCTGCCCGCTTGGCTTCATCATTATACTCTCAGCTTCCCAACACATACATCTGGTAGACCGTTGATAAATATTTAACAAATAAATAAAGGCTGGGACAGGCCAGAAGAAGAGACATAAATGCAAGGAATCCCTTCTCCTCTCTTTATCTTTCTCATTTATGTAGCCCAGGCTGGCCTCAAACTCTTTATGTAGCCAAGGATAACTTTGAATTTGTGATCCTCCTGTCTCCACCTTCACAGTGCTGAGGTTACAGGCATGTGCCATGCCAAGTTTATATAGTGCTGGGTATCACTCCTGCATGCTATGGGAGCACTCTACCAACTGACATTCCCAGCCCCTCAAACGCAATACCTACTTTTCTTTTGTTTTTCTTTTCCGATCTTTATTTTTCCCCAGTGCTGGGGATAGAGCCAAAGGCTCTGTGAATGCCAGGTAAGGGCTCTACCACTGAGCTACATTTACATTGAGCTACAAATACAACCTTATTACTTTGTTATTAGCAGAGTTTCCTCTGTTCTTAATGGGGGAACTCTCTCCTCTCCCTGAACTTTGGGCTCCAAGGCCACTCCCCCTTCCTACTCCATCAATTATTCACTCTGCTATGGATCTTCACTTAGCTTTCCTTGGCTTGTTTTCCTCAGCACATATGCAAGATCATATCCTGACCTAAAAGAGGAGAACCTAGGTTCCATAATTTGATGATGTTCTCTGTATCTAAAGCTTCCATCTTTCCTTCTGTCCAGGGGTAAGTTGGGTGAGTCCTTTCCCCACACTCTCTCCACACCCACCCCTCAGGGTTCTGTGTGACCTGGCTTTAGTCCCTGCCACTGTTCTGACACTGTTCCAGATCAGCCCCAATGACTTGCCAGCTCTGGTCCTGTTTCCCTTCTTATCAGCCTTGGTAGTGTCTCTAGACTACTGTCCCTCCTGGTCCTGCTCTTCTGAGACACAGGTAGGTGTTCCTGTTGGGATCCCTTCCAATTCCCCACAGGAGGCTTTTCCTCCTTCAATCTGGGAATTGCCATTTTGGCCTCTTCCACCAGCCCCCCTGCCTGTATATTGTTTTTAACTAATTTCCTCTCCTGTAGTTTAAATGACCTTTTGCAGATGTGAATGTCATGCCTTTGGTAACCCAAATTTATATTGCCAGCTATCTTCTAGATATTTCTATTCTTATGGCCCTTCAAATTTAATATGCCCCAAGTTGACTTTACCATCTTTATGTATTTCCACAAACTACCTTTTCTCTGTTTTATCTCCAAGCAGAAAGATGATGGCAAATCTCTCTCAGCTACTCAGGAGCTTGCCAAGCTTGTTCCTCTCCCCAGGATGACTCTGGTGCCAGGGCCTATTGAATTCACCATCTAAATATCTCTTGAATCCATCTGTTCGTCTCCCTTTCTCAGCTTCTGCTGAACTCAAACCTTTTTTTTTTTTAATTCTCTTTCCTGGGTCATCTCAGCAGCATCTGGTCTCTTCCTCCTGTTGAAGCTTCACCTCCCCAATCCCCTGGTAGTCTTTTCCCTTTGAACCTGTGATCTCACTCATTAACCCAAGATGGTCACAACTGACAATTCTCCTGCTCCTGCCCCCTGGATTAAAGAGATGCACCACCATATATAGCCTTGTTACTTTGTTCTTAGGTGTCTTTTCAAATGAAAGAATAACATATAGTCCAATAGTTATAAAACTATTAAGCTAATAAGAAACACTAAAGTTGCATGGCACTCAGGCAGTCCTCAATTCTGACCCCCCAATACACAGATATGTATTTTTTTCTTTAAAGAAATACTTTTTAAAATATTCTGCAATGTCTCTTTTTTCTTTCTTGGTGGTTTTTCATGTCTTTCTGTAGTTTTTCCTCTCTCTCTGTGTGTGTGTGTGTGTGTGTCCTGGTATGTCTGGAATTCTGCTATGCATTCCAGGATGGCCTGGAATTAATTCACAGAGATCCATCTGACTCTTTCTTCTGAGTGCAGATATTAAAGGCGTGCATTACTATCCCCAGCCTTATTTATTTATTTACTTGTTTGTTTATTATTTTGCAATTCCTGTATTTTAAGAGGTACTTCATTTTACATTTTAACACCTCTGAGATGGAAATGGAATCTTAGATTTGGTTAAATTCAGCATTGCTGTGAGTTATGTTCTTTTTCACTCATTCTGATACATATTCTTTTTACCCATAATTCTAAATCAGCATTTATCTCCACTTTTTACTAAGGTGCAAATCTGATCTGGTTGTGACTCTCTGGGGAATCCTGCTCTGAGGAAAGGGGCTCTCTATTCCCACTTCCTTAATGCTTCTTCCTCTGGCCCCCGACCTTCCTACACAGCTGCACCCTTCTACCTTAAAGCCAAGCAACCATATATATTTTTATTTTTATTGTTTTTTTTATTTTGTGAATTTCACATCATGTACCCTGTTCCCTCTCCTCTCCCACCTCCCCTCAGACCCACCTTCCACCCTTGCAAGCTCCCCACATATAAAAAAAAAAATCTCATTGTTCATTATAGTGACTCCGTGCTCTGGTATGAGGCCCCTGGTTTCTGCTACTTTGTCAATACTGGGACCTCTGGTTCTCCTCTCAAATATGCTGTTATTGTGCTGTGCCAGGAGATCCTGTAGTTTTGGGGTCTGTGGAACTGAACTCTTCATGCACTCCAGCAGTTCATTCATGGGGTGTATGTTGGGGTGAGCCAACCCAAAGCCCTGGTTCTGGGCCTGCAGACCCCACTTACAGGGCCTGCTTTCCTCTGTGCTGCAGCAGGTAAGGGATTAGACCAGCTTTCCTGGTTTCATGTCCCCACTAGGGCAAATTCTTCTGATACCTGTGTTAAGCACAAGAGAGTAAAGGGGATCTCTCCCTCACCAACACCACAAAGCAGACAAAAGGCAGGGCTGACTCTCCCACACCCACTCCCTCAAAGTTGGGTCACCCACAGTCCTCACATCCAGGGCCAGCTGTAATGTGCTACCTAAGTGAGGTGCAGGGCCTGCTCTCCTGAGTGCTACAGCATGTGAGGGGCAGGAACAGCTCTCCTGCTCTTAGGACCCCATTAGGCCCAGATCTCCTGTCTGCCCCTGGTGGAGAGGACAAAAGGGAAGAGAGGGGATCTCTCCCTTGCCACTGCTGCCACCACCACCACCACCACAAAGCACACAAAAGGCAGAGCTGGTTCACCCACACTCACTCCCTCAGGGCTGGCTCACCCACAATCCCTACATCCAGGGCCAGCTGTATTGTGCCAAGCAGCTATATTTATAGCTAGTTCCCCAAAATGCTTAAGTGAAGCCAGAACCCTCTGCACTGAAGTGTCCTCTGCCTTAAAGGTGTCACTTACGTTTTTCAATCAAAGTGACCACTCATTTCCTCACTCTGGGCTGACCCTGAGTTCTTCCTTCATGTATCCCCAGGACCACAACTTGTGGCATGTGCCACTCCTAAATCAGGTAGCATGCGGACCCATGTCATTTCTCTGTAGTGGAGGTTTGGATTTCTTTGGAAACACAGTTGTGTCAAATGAATATGTGAGGGCTTCTGAAAAACAGACTCTTAAAAGGGGCTATGAAATCAGCCTAAAGACTTGCACCTGTGGGGAACACCTGAGAACGCATGATCCTGTAACAAGTGTACCTCGGGAGGAGGACATAAGTTTGGCCAATGAGAAAATATCCTGATGTATAATTAGAGCATATAAAAAGAAAGGCCAGGCCGGGCGTTGGTGGCTCACGCCTTTAATCCCAGCACTTGGGAGGCAGAAGTAGGCGGATCTCTGTGAGTTCAAGGTCAGCCTGGTCCACAAAGTGAGTCTAGGACAGCCAGGGCTGTTATACAGAGAAACCCTGTCTCGAAAAACCAAAAAAAAAAAAAAAAAAGAAAGGCCAGAAAACTCGAGAGGACAGAGCCCAAGTTGGGCATAGCCAAGGTGAAAAGCCTCAGTTTCCAAACGGCCAACACGGAGGCCATCCTCAGAGTGCAACAGCTGCCCAGAGCCACAGTGCCAAGTGAGGGGGCGGCAATTGCCAGCCCTGAGGCCATGCAGATGGAAGGCCCAGGCTGAGAAAGGTCTGAGAGAGTGGCACCTGCATAGAGCAAGCCCCAGTGGGCAGAAGAGGCCATGGTGCAGCGCCGGCTCTGTGGAGATTCGGAGAGGCTGGACAGGCAGAAGCCTCGGTACCAAGGCTGAGGCCAGCTGAGGAGCGCAGCACCTGCCTCATGGAAATTCTGTACGGCCAGATAGGCGGAGGCCTTTGCGCCAAGGCTGAGGCTGCGCACAGGACCTGCCAACCGGAGGTTCAGAAAAACCAGAAGAGGACAAAGCTCCACTGTGGCTTCTGCTAATTTCGGTGTACCTGCAGGTGGATTGCAACTGTGGGTGGATTGTGTTCCCATTGGCTGTTTTGTACGGAATGCTAACCAGTTGTCCCCAAGGACCTGCGCAGGGGGATGTCTTGGTATCCTTTCTAAGGTTGCTAGGGTTGGTTGGTTGGAAGGTGTTTAGCGATATTAATAAATAAAAGTTAGGCCTTCATTTCTCTCGTCTTTTGCTACCACCACAGAGTTCTCTAACACGTATTCCTTATATATACCCATTCCCAGCAATGCCCAGCAATGTAGCCCCCCCCCAAAAAAAAAGGTTTGGAAATAACGAACTAAGTATGAGGGAAGCAAGAAGGTACCCCTCATATAAGATGTAGAATCTTCCACCTAACCACCCTCTTATCCTAAGACAAGCAAGAGGACAACCACGTCAGTAAAAAGAAACCAAAGCGATCGATCGCAGACCTACTAATTCAACTGAAGGTGAATGGTGTCAAAACTTTTGGTGTCTGCCCCTCCCCTTTCTCTCTGGTCTTAAAGTGCTGCAAGTCATGGTCCCCATTCTACCTCTTGGTCATTTGTGCAACTCAACAAACATATTGGCACCAAAAAAGAGATTCTCTTGACTTGCCCACCCGAGATTTCCATTTGGATCCCTCTAAACACCCGTGATCCCACAGAGCCGTAACACCAGTAAAGAAATACAAGAGAGCTGAAGTTTTATATATATATATACACATATATGTATGTATGTATATATATATATAATTTTGTTTTAATAACTACTTTAAGACCTTAAAGTTATATAGAGTAGGAACAGTTTCTCCATGTCAACCCACTACTAGATTTCAATTCTAGAAACTGCCCCAAATAGACAAACAATCCTCCTCTCTGACCTACATAATTTAAAGCAAAGGATTCTAAGTCATGGAAAAGTACCAGGGTTCTGTTGGGATTTTAAATAAAGCATTGCTGATGTGGCCTGGCACTCACTCAGATTGGTTTGTGGTAGTGATAGAGGGCTTACCTAGCACAAATGAGGCCCCAGGTTCAAGCTTCAGTGCCTGGGTAGGGATCGAGGGTGTCCATACTAAAACATATTGACAGTTGTAGGACCAACATACTGGAAATATTCTAAGTGAAAAATCTGAAACAGCAAAGCAAAGCAAAAGAGGAGAATAGGAGAAAGGGTGTCAAATGCCAAGGGAGGAGAAAATAGAGAGTTTATCGCTAGAAAAGTGGCAGTCATGAAAGGATGCAGAAACACAGGCTTTTGCGATGGCAGCTAGGGAAAGGTGGGCAAGGACAGCTGCTAGCAGGTCTGTGCTGAGGAAGAAGGGGGCTTGAGGCTACAACAGATAGATACTGCAGACAGAAATGGAGCAGCTGTTACCAATGGCATGTGCTGTGCGTTCACTCTTCCCTCTTCAAAAGAGGCTAAAGAAATATTTAGTTCCAATTTAGGAAGAGTCTGAATCAGTGTGGACTCAACAATTCTTCAACAGACCAAGAGTCTCTAGTATCCTCCTTCGAGCCAGGAACCCTCGGGTGGAATCAAATCCTTTTCACATGTTCGACTTTTTTTTTTTTTTTTTTTTTTTTTTGGTTTTTCGAGACAAGGTTTCTCTGTGTAGCCCTGGATGTCCTGGACTCACTTTATAGACCAGGCTGACCTCGAACTCACAAAGATCCGCCTGCCTCTGCCTCCCAAGTGCTGGGATTAAAGGTGTGCGCCACCACCGCCTGGCAACGTTCGACATTTTTAATGTGTGGAGGAAAACTTCCATTCTCAAAGCAAAGACTTCAAGAAGTCAACATGAAACAGATGGAAAGAATCTCTTCTGTTCACAACTCTTAGACTAAATAAAAACAAAAGAGCCCTGGATCTCAAATACCTTAGCTGGGGAGTCATAATTCCTATTGATTTTGGCTTCCTGGGCAACAAACTCCCTGACAGTGTATTCCCCCCTGCGGCCCCCTCCCGCTCTGTAACGTAAGACAATTAATGTAGGGAAAAGAAAGGCAGAAACCAACCTTGGTCTGTAGCTTTCAGACTGATTTCGCTCTCAGCGAAGACTTAGGCGGTGTATTTGAACTTCCTGAAGCCGGTGCCCCGGGAGTGGCCTTCTCAAGTATTTTGGTATCTCCAGACCAAAAGAGATTTAGTTTGGATCACGGTGGCTTTTTCCGGGTCCCAATCCAGCCACTGGGAACCCCAAGCCCCTCCCCAGACTGCATTAATAAAGAGAAACATTGGAGAGTCTTCTATTGGACCCTCATCCGCGTGGACTTTGCCTGTAACTGGTGCGCCCGGAGAGGGAGGAAGCAGACCTCCCTTTGCTTTTGTTTCCTGCGTGGCGGGCACCCTGAGGGACAGCCGGTGCCTACCTGCCTGGCACCTCCCAGGCCCCGGGGCGGCTGCGCGTCCCACAGAGCCTTTCGCCTCCCGCTCAGTTCGCCCCCGGCCTCACCTCCCCGCATTGTCCCCGGCTGTGACCAGCCTGACTCACCCGGGACGGGTGGCGGGGGTTGGGGGACACCTCAGAGGGCGGAGGTGCAGGAGGCGGGCAGAGCCCTTCCCCCAGAGCCCTGGAGGAGGCGTAGCCACCGCGCAGGTGAAACCGACTCCGACCTATCCCGGGAACTTTCAATGCGGGGACTCGCTGCGACAGGCCAGCGTCGCACCAGGGCGGCCCGGGAGCCGCCCCTCTGCCACCGGGGCGGCGCGCGGGGACTCAGCCCGGGCACCCGCCCCTGGGGACCCTCGACCCTCCCGGAGCGCTTCGGGGATGCGGGAGGCGCCGGCCTCCGCAGCTGATGGAAGCGGGTGGCGCCACCCGGGGCGCAGGTGACACTCTCTAGGCCCGGTTTTCTGTCGTAGGGGAAGTGTGCTGGGAGCTCTAGACGCAGCCGCCCTGGAGACCAGGGACCCGGTAGCGATGGCCGGAGAGCTGAGCCAGGAGGCACTGCTGGACTTTCTGTGCCAGGCCGGGGGCCGAGTGCGCAACGCAGAGCTGCTGAGCCACTTCAAGAGCTTCCTGCGCGACCCTCACGTGCCTCCCGGCCAGGTGCAGCAGCGTCGCGAGCTCTTCAAGGGCTTCGTGAACTCGGTGGCCGCAGTGCGCCAGGACCCCGACGGCACCAAGTATGTGGTGCTTAAGAGGAGGTACAGGGATCTGCTGGGGGAGGAGGGACTGCAGCGACCCACCCCTGCAGAGGGACCGCAGATGAACCGCCGCGGGCGGCGTGACCCGGAGCCGCAGGAGCCGCCGGCGGGTGCCGCGACCCGGGTAGGTGCAGGTGGCGACGAGCTTGCGGGTAGCCGCAGCGCGCGGGAGGCGGCCGGGACAGACCGCGGGCAGAGGAGCGGCCCGAGCCAGACGACACCGGGGCCAGCGGCTGAGCCGACCAGAGGCAGGTGTGCGGCGGCGGAGACGCGGGGCCGCTGCTGCTGGGAATGCCAGCAGAACGGCTGGGGGGAGCCCGCGGGACAGCTGCTGCCCGGAGATCTCGAAGACCCTGAAGCCGCCCGCGGGAAGCCGGGGCGCGCTGCGCCCGCCGGGGATGACCTCGGAGCTCCAGGGCGGCTGCGGGAAGGAGTGTCGGCGGAGCGTGCGCTCGTGTCTGCAAAGTCTGTCTGGCCTCCGGCCGCCGTCCCGGCTGCTGGCAGCCCGACGTCCCCGCCCTCCCTTCCACCCGTCCCGGCCCCCTCCAGGGAGCCGCGGGAGGTGTTTACCGCCGGCTCCCCGAATCATTCAATCCAGCAGCTGCGGCAGCAGCAGCGCACTCGAGAGTGGGTAGCCAGATACCCTCAGGCTCCTGAGGCCGGGAATCAGGGGCCCACTCGCGCCTGGTCGGTGTTGCCCGACAACTTCCTCCAGCTACCGTCAGAAACCACCTTTGGGGTCTCGGAGACGAACTCGGAGCTACCAGAGCCCTCTCTGTCTTTTCATTCTCTCCTTCCTGTGGTTCCTGATGAGTCTTCAGAGTCCTGGCCGGAGATCCCTCTACCCACCGTGTTTCGAAGCATTCGTTGTCAGCTCTCCCTCCAGGATCTGGATGATTTTGTGGATCAAGAAAGCCACGGCAGCGAGGAGAGTAGCAGTGGACCCAAAGAGTCTCCAGGAACCCCCGAAGAAGAGGGGCTGCAACCTGTCCTGAGAACTTCCTCTTGGCTCAGAGATCCAGCTGAGGGCCTCTCTGTGTCACCAAACGAAGGCAGCCCCTGCCTGATCCAGCGGGGCCTCGGGAATAGAGGGGATGCACCCAGCTCTGGGAAGGTCCCAACAGTGGCTAAAAGCCTTGGAGAACACCCCCAGGAGCATTGGCCCCTGCCAGCCCCCAAGTTCCGGAGATCTCTCAGGAGGAGCTCTCGAACAGGGAGAACCAAATCCTCCTCTTCCTCTGATGAGGAGAATCTTGATGAGGACTTGCCGAAGAGGAGCCGGCGCCCACCTCGGTCCAGGAAACCTTCCAAGGCGGGAGCCCTGCCCAGCCCAAGGGTGGATGTTGTTTTGATACAGAAATTGGCAAACGTTAATGATGTGGCAGGTCAACCCCACTCCTCGTGCGTCCGCAGCAGGGACGGCTCTGCAGCCTTGACACCCCACAGACCTTCTGAGCACAAGTCACCCCTTGTCCCCCTAGATGCCAGGGAGCATGAGTGGATTGTGAGGCTTGCCAGCGGCTCCTGGTTTCACGTGCAGATTTTGTTCTGGGAGGACCCTCAGCTGGCTTTACACAGAGACTTCCTGACGGGGTACACGGCCTTGCACTGGATAGCGAAGCATGGCGACCTGAACGCCCTTCAGGACTTTGTCTCTGGAGCCCAGAAGGCCGGGATTGCACTAGATGTAAACGTGAGGTCTGGTTGTGGCTATACCCCACTGCACCTCGCAGCTATTCATGGCCACCAGGGAGTCATCAAACTGCTAGTGCAAAGGTTGGCTTCTCGGGTGAATGTCCGGGACTGCAGTGGCAAGAAACCGTGGCAGTATCTGAACAGTAACGCCTCTGGGGAAACATGGCAGCTTCTGGGTGCACCCCGGGGCAAGCCCATCTTCCCTGTATATTCCTTAGCCCAAAGCTCTTCCCCAGCCAGGAAGGTCAAGAGCCGGGAAATGTCTAGAAATGTCACCCGGAAGACTTCCTTGGCAGCTTTGCTCAAAACTCAGCACAACAAATGGAAGTTGGCCAGCCAATATGAGAAATTCCACACCCCAAGGGAGAGAGAGGAGTATAGTGACTGAGGTAGGCTCCTCTCTCCAGAAGGCACTACCCCCTTCCCCAAGCTACTAAGTAGGTGGAGAGACCCCAAGGGAAACAGAAACTGTTAGGAGTTGGTAAAGAGTGAGGATCAGTGGAGTGGTGTCCTCGAGGGGTCATCTCAACTTCTTGAAGCCTCATATGTTTGGGCTGTGAAATGTAGACAAACTCAGAGCCAGGCTTTCAAGCCTGGGAAGGGTCCCTCTCTCTCCTGAGCTAGCCAGGGTTCTGGGCACAAGAGAGCACAGTGTTTTCTGAGGCAGTGCCAGCCAGGCCTTACTAGAAAGGATGCGTCAAAGAGGGGCAATTCGTGGAACTGACATAGCTCACACTCTTCTCTGGCTGGAAGCTCTCTGGCTTCTATTCATCTCTAGAATGAATCTTGGCTGAGTGGAATGCACCAGGTTTGAAGTCAGATGGCCTCCCTTCATTTCCTTTATGTGCCTTTTGGCAATTCCAACCAGTGAAATGAAAGTGTTGCTGGAGAGTGTAGAATTTGATTGAAGAGATTTCCTCAGCCCTGTGCCTTCCTGTGGGCAGCGTCTATGGTTGCTTGGTGTAAACTGATGACAGGCTGTCTTCGCTAGGTGTCTTTGCCGTTGATCAGAGAGGCAGATAAGTGAGATCCAAGTATGGCCTTGACTCCACTCCCTAGAGAAATGACACCAACCAGGCACTGTTTTGTTTTGTTTGTTTTCGCTGTTGTTTGTTTGTTTTTGTGCCAATCCAAAGTGAGCTTCCCAAGTATAAAAGCATTTTGGTTCATGCCTGTAATGACTGAAACTCTTCATCCTACAGGGAAACTCCCTGTGCAGCAAATAGGGTCATCTCTGAGAGCAGTCAGTAGGCTTGAAGGTCAAAGCTGGCACTCAGGGAAAGACAGGGCTGGGTTCACTCTGAGGGATCGGTAAGGGTTAAAAGCATCAGAAGTTTGCTAAGCTGCTAAGTATACTCTCATTTGCACTAAACTTTTTGCCAATTAAGATTAAATATTAGCCTGGAAATGCTGAATGTCTAACAGGAAGTGTCCCGTCTCTAGAAGACACTGACTGGTGAGGACTCCGCACATCTGAGTAGAATGTGCAAATCACTGAATGTAAATCCAAAGAGGGCTGAAAATTTCAATGTTCAAGCAGAGATTACTTTTTTATGGAAATATTTTCATGTGTGATGCTGTATTTTAAAAGTATTCTTGTGTCTCTTCTGGCTGTTTTCCTGCGTTAAAAAACCAACAGATTGTTAATCAGTTATTATATTGTACCCAGCTGATTATTCCTAATGTTCTTACGGGATGGGCTTAGTGATTGTCAAACCTCTTTGTTTCTCTGTAGTCTAACTTTATGGCTTTGCTGAAATAGATCTCTTTCTCTCGTCCATTTGTCTCCAATTCTCTAGGGATAGAACCTGGGACCTCATGTGTCTTACTCAAGTGCCCCAGCTCCTATTTAAAACAAAAAACAAAAAAACCAAGCAGACAGAATAATCAACTCTATGAGTTTTTCCCAATTACGTGGCCTATTCATCTGCTACCTAAAGGGCGAAACTGGAAAATCAAATCAGGAAACGTGAGAAATGAGCAGGAGTGGGGTGATGAAAATTCAGGTTTACAAAATAGATGTCTAAGTGAATGATTTAGTACCCAGCTTCTTCTGAGGGCCAGTGGACCGGCCATTTTGTCACTAGTAGTCAGCGTATTCAACAAATATTTTGCACAGCCCTTGTGGGGTTTATAAAGGTGAGTGTGACAAGTTGTTGCTCTGCTAGAAGCTAAAAAAAAAATCTAAACTATTTGTTCTTGGCTGCTTTCTTTTTTTTTTTTTTTTTTTTGGTTTTTCGAGACAGGGTTTCTCTGAATATCTCTGGCTGTCCTGGACTCGCTTTGTAGACCAGGCTGGCCTCGAACTCACAAAGACCCGCCTGCCTCTGCCTCCCAAGTGCTGGGATTAAAGGCGTGCGCCACCACCGCCCGGCTTTTATTGGCTGCTTTCTATCTTGATTTGTTTCCAAAGTGTCTTTCAAAGCCACATTACAACAGAGAGAAGTTTGTGATAATAGACAAGAGAAAGAAAGGTGTATGTGTCAGGAATGAAGGCAAAAACCAATGTAATATAACACTCCAAAGTGTCAGAAGTAAAAACTAAGTGTTCTGAAAGATTTTCAGAGAGAGAGAGAGATTGAGAAAGAGAGAGAGAGAGAATCCCTTTAGGCTGAGAAAACAAGGCTTGGTTCTAGCCAGGAGTGATGATATTGGCCTTCCCAAGAAACCAGCTTTGTTGGTTCCTCCACATTCTTGTCGTCTACTTCAGCGTGGCTCCACACAGCCTTAGTACTGGCTGCTTGCTCAGTGGTCAGAATACAATCCCAGGTTGGCCCTAATCAGGAACTGTTCTTCATGTCCCTCTGGCCTTTGCTCATGGTCTGTTGTACATGATCTGGTGAACTCTCTTACACTGGTCACAGTGCTGTGGATGGGGGTGGAGTCAGGGCACAAGAGGGGGTGGAGGGCAGCGTGAAAGAGCTCAGCCTCTCGCTCTTGTTGCAAAGTCCAGATGGGTTGGGCTCAGTCAGGAATACTCTTCCAGACTTCTGCTGGCTTCTCCCAGCCCTGATGGCTGCAGGGGTCAGCACCACACCCATGGTGGGGGGGGGGGGAGGTCAAGGCTTTACCCACTCACTGTCTTTGTCCCAGATG
The DNA here is from genome assembly GCA_907164525.1 of Lophiomys imhausi. Lineage (NCBI taxonomy): Eukaryota > Metazoa > Chordata > Mammalia > Rodentia > Muridae > Lophiomys > Lophiomys imhausi. Next base: position 279,227 of record CAJQZJ010033237.1, on the reverse strand, counting down.
CCTTAAGCTTGGAAACCTGTATTTGCTACTGTCTCAGTAAGGTTCCTCCTACACCTCAAAGAACAGCTCAAAGTAGGCGTGGGTATTTCACTAGAATTCCCAGAATGCTGTGTGCAGGCTTCACAACTGCTCACTTATCCTAGTGTTTTGATTTTGTTTTCTGCTTTTTTTGGAGACAATGTCTCTCTCAAGTAGCTTAGGCTGGCCTTGAACTCCTGATCATCTTGCCTCAGACTCCTATAGGTTGGTATTACCATTCCATGTGTTTAAGCAAAGTGTTATGTTTTTTTGTTTGTTTGTTTTTTGAGACAGAGTTTCTCTGTGTATCCATGGCTGTCCTGGACTCAATTTGTAGACCAGGCTGGCCTCAAACTCACAGAGATCCGCCTGCCTCTACCTCCCAAGTGCCAGGATTAAAGGCATGTGCCACTACCCCTGGCTAAGCAAAGAGTTTTGATTTTTTTTTTTTTTGAGATCTTGAAGATTAGAAAACATTTTGAAGCCAGGTGGTAGTAGTGCACACCTTTAATCCCAGCACTTGAGAGGCAGCTGCAGGTGGACCTCTGAGTTCGAGGCCAGCCTGGTCTACAAAGTAAGTCCAGGACAGCCAGGGCTGTTACACAGAGAAAGCCTGTCTCGGAAAAAAAAAAAAACCCAACAACAACAAAAACAACCAACCAAACAAACAAACAAAAACACAAAAAGCATTTGAACTCATCTAAATATACCAGGCCGATTTTTGTGTGTTTTTTTTTTCTCCCCCAACCCCCCCCCCCTTTTTTTTTTTTTTTTTCTTTTTTAAGATAGGGTTTCTCTGTATACCAAGTCCTGTCCCGGCTGTCCTGGACTCGCTTTGTAGATAAGCTGGCCTCGAACTCACAGAGATCTGCCTGCCTCTGCCTCCCGAGTGCTGGAATTAAAGGTGTGCACCACTAGGCCTGGCTTCTTTCCCTTTTTAAAAAAGACGGGGTGGAGGGGACCTTGCAGTGTTGTCCACGTTAGTGCCGAGCTCCCGGGCTCAAGCAATCCTCTTGCCTCAGTCTCCTGAGTAACTGCAGCTACAGCCCTGCCACTGTGTCTGGGTACTGGGAACTTGTTGAGCTCCCATTTTGCTGTAAGGTCATCATTTCAGACTTCCTGCCTACCAGGGCAATGGGAGATTGAGAGTGGGGGGTCACTGAAAAGAACTCTAGCACCGTTTAACAGCGGACAGATACATGCATCAAGACTTTGAGAATTGGGACCGGGAGGATAAAGGTTCAGTGGGTAAAGGCATGAGCCACCAAGTCTGGTGACCTGGTTCAACCCCCAGGGCTCTTCCCCTCACGTCTACATACACACCGAGGCAGACGTGCCCACCTACCCCACTGCCCACACACGTAATAAAATAAAAATGTGAAAGAGAAGCCAGGCGGTGGTGGCACAGGCCTCTAATCCGAGCACTCAGTTGGTAAGGGAAGGTGTATCTCTGAGTTTGAGACCAACATGTCTACGGAGTGAATTCCAGGACCACCAGGGCTACACAGAGAAACCCTGTCTAGAACCAACCCCACCCCCAAAGTAAGAAAGATTAGGACAGACAGGTCTAAAATGTACAATGTTACTAATGAATTGCAGCAAGTGGAAGGAAACCCAGAAACCTTTCTCCTGCGGCCACCTATTTACATAATAGTCTCTTAAACTATCCCTAAGGGAATCTCTTTACTAAGCAGCATTTTGTAGTAGTATCTAACTGATGGGCCGTCTTTCTGTGCATTTATCACAAAAATAAAATAACATCCTGGCTCCTCAAGGGTGACAGCTGAGACCTGCCATAAACCGTGGAAAGCTGGGTCCTGGAAGCATTTTCCAATAGGGGAAACACAGTTCTTTCAGGGTAGTGTATCCAACAAAGATGCTCTCTCACCAATATTTTCTTATCTGGTCTTTATTCCTATGTGCTAACTGCAGAATTAGGAATTCACAGAGCTTACAACTCTTTAAAAGTTTTGATAGATTTGAAGTTTCAGTTTTCAGTGTTCTCCATCAAACGTACCCCTTGCATACATATCCTATAGCGTGGATAATGAGACACCAAATTGGCTGTGTCTCTGTTCTTACACCAGGAGATTTACTGTGTTTACTTAAGAAGGCTCTTGGATTCTTAGAAAGGAAACCTCGAGGCAGCTGGCTCCATAACTTCAGAAGGTCCCCGCCCTGGAACAGCCTGGAATCCTTTGAGAAAAGGAGTGATTATCTAGGCACAGGACAAAGACATCTGCGGCCTTAATTGCCTTAGTTGGGCAGGTGCCACCTGCCCAAAATCCTATACCCCTACCTGTGTGTCCCCTTGTACCTCCAGGGGCTCCTGGGTCCAGGTGTTTGTTTCCTTCTGTCAGTTTCCTCAAGACCACCTGTAAGATCAGAGGCAGGTGGAGTGGCCTCACCTGGCACTCTCAGCATCCTGGATACAGGTTTGGCGCTGTGCCTTCTCCGTTGCTGTGTGCACTGTTGACTCAAAGTCAGTTTGGGGGACTTTGTGTGACATTTCTCAGATTCAAAACTCCAAGTGTCATTGTTTATGTTTCTGGGTTGAAAAAATAAAGTCCGATCTCTTCCAATGTTAAAGCGATAGTATGATGGAAAATAGCAGCTTTGAAGTTATAAACTGTTGGTATTCCTCAAAGAAAATTGAAAAAAAAATTTTTTAATAGGAGACCTGAAGGTGATAGGAAAAGTATTACATGGGATTATTCTTGATATCTTCATGAATTCAGCTGTGCACACTTGCAGAGGACTATCACAATGGCCTTATTGACCATCGACCTTCCCTGATAGAAAGAGCAGCTGAAAGGGTCATAAGACCCCCACCCTGAGTACCTAGCCACTCCTCCCCATGAGTTGTATGCAGTTCTACCCTAATTGCATGGTCTCAGGGAAGAGCTAGAAGTGTCTAAGTTGGGAAGGACCAGGGATGGGGTTCATCCATGCAGTTGTCAACCATGCTGCATGCAGATCTTCCAGTGTGACTGCTTTAAGGCCACCCAGGCTCCTGGCATAACCCCTCACCCACAGCTCTGTAAGTGAGCCCAATAAAGTCACTGAATCTCGGGAGGAAACTTTGGTGAAATGCATCTGGGTTTGCTGCAGAGACCTTAGGAGGGGCATAGCCACTGTTTAACTTTCCCCCACGGAAGGAATTCGAGCAATGGAAGACACATAGCAAGTGTTTGTTGTTACCTGCTAGGTTTGGCAAGTGGGTCTCCTGTTTTGTGGTCATTGTTTTACTTTTATTTTCAAAGCAGGGTTTTACTGGGTGGCCCAAGATGGCCTCTAGTTCACTATGTAGCCCAGTCTGTTCTCAAACTTGGGACTATCCCATCTCATTTCGGTGGGATTGGATTATTTTGATTAATAAATTATTTTAGTTAATAGGGATTTCTCATACATCCTTTACACGGTGACATTTTCAAAACATCAGAAACTATAATTAAATATATTTGGATGACTGGGGAGATGGCTCAGTCAGTAAAGTACCTACTGGGCAAGCTTGAGGACCTGGTTTTAATTCCCTGAACCCACATAATAAAGCTGAATGTGATTCCACATGTTTGTAAGCTCAGAGCTGGGGAGGCAGAGAGGGTGGATCCCTGGGGCTCCATGGCCATCTAGTCTAGTAGAACAGGTGACTGTGAAAGACCCTGTCTCAAAAAACAGGGTAAATAATGATTTATAAAAAAAAAAAAAAATCAAAGGTTGTGCTCTGGGTTCCACACGCACTCACCAGCACTTGCTAGGTGCTGCTCAGAGTGGTCTGGAACTTGTGAGATTCTTTGAGGTTCTAAGAGATTCTCTAGCCTACGTCTCAGCTTAGACTATAGGTATGTCCCATCAGGCTTGGCTTTACAGCTACCTTTATATTTAAAAATAAATTAAAAATCATAGAAATAATAACTGTTTGTTATACAGAAAAATACACACACACAAAAAAAGCACAAGAATCTTCTAATGTCACCAACATGAGCCAACCACTGATATCATTTTGGTGTGTGCTAGCCAGTTTGGCATCTATAACAAGACTGACCCCACACTTTATGTACTAAATGCTGGGGTTTTTGTTTTGTTTTGAGACAGGTTTCTCTGTGTAACAGCCCTAGCTGTCCTGGAACTCACTCTGTAGACAAGGCTGGCCACGAACTCCCAGAGATCTGCCTGCCTCTGCCTCCTGAGTGCTGGGATTAAAGGCCTCCAGACTAAATGCTGGTTTTATTTGATCAATTCATCACTTCTATCTTCCATTTGAACTGTATGTTGCATATAGAGCCAGATAGAGAATGTTTATATTTGTGTGTCCTCAAGTGATGGACAGCGGTTTGTAGAGCAGTCTGGGATTCAGTGCCACTTTCCTTCTCTATCCTCCAAGGATTGCTCTACAATGTACGTGTGTGTGTGTGTGTGTGTGTGTGTGTGCACTCATGTGTGTGGTTTTAGGGACCAATCCCAGGCCTCACACATGCCAGACTTGCTTGCTGGTATGTGCTCCGCTGTCAATCATTCTTTGCATTCCTATGATGTGATAATAGCTTTCTTTGGTTTTTAGCCAGCTTCTGGCTTCTGGGTCTGGGACTTATCAGACTGAAGGCTCCTCCTTCAGGAAACTGGTTGCCCACTGCAGCCAGCAGGAAGCAAGGGAAGGGAACTCTGGCGGTGAGCAGCTATCTGACACCTGAGTGGTTCTGTTTGCTTTAGGGGCAGTGGAGGTAAGGAGACAGATAGGAGGAAAGGACTTTGCTTGATGACAATTTTAAATGGGCCAGATCTGCCAGTATTACTGGGCAGGGTTTCATCTTTTTTTTTTTTTTCCTAATAGCTAGGGAGAATATTTTACAGTCATTTTATCATGTAACATAAAGTAAGAAAAGAGATTTATCTATCTCTAACTATCATCTATCTATTCCCATCATCTATCTATGATATATACATTCATCTATCTATCTATTGTCTATCTATCCATCTATCCATCATCTATCATTTTTCTATCATCTATCTATCATTTATCAATCATCCATCATCTATCTATCTACCTACCTACCTATACACCCACCTACCTATATGATCATATAGTTCTGTTTTTGTTTTGTTCTGTTCTGTTCCTGAGACAGGGTCTTGATGGGCAAACTAGATTGACGTGAACCTTTGGGGATTCTCCTGTCTCTGCTTCCAGGTACTGGGATTATAGGTGTGGGTAAGGGGAGTTAGATTAATATAAATTAGCTTTAGTGCATATCTAGGGACTTCTGATACAGTCTCTTAAAATGGGGCATGGAGATCAGCCTGTCACCTGTGGACATTTAGCATGGCAGCATATGGACTAAAAACAAGGTTTATGACTTGGCATTATTTTCATATGCTAATAGCCTTATGAAGTGGGCGGAGCCCAGATTAGGCTGAAGTTGGGTGAAAGGAGAGACCCTATTTGAGGACAAAGTGGGTGGAGCCTGAGAGTTCCCACGCTAGAGATGACAAGGTACAAGGCTGCTTGTATCATCTGATGGAGAAAATGCTGTCAGACTGAAAAGCTGATCTCAAACAGAGCTGTAAAAATACACAGTCAGGGGCTGGAGAGGTGGCTCAGAGGTTAAGAGCACTGGCTGTTCTTCCCAAGGTCCTGAGTTCAATTCCCAGCAACCACATGGTGGCTCACAGCCATCTACATTGAGATCTGCCCCGGCATATATGTAGAGCAAATACTGTATACATAATAAATAAGTAAATTAATAAAAAAAATACACAGTCAGCTCTCCCTGAGGCAGAGAGAAGCTGGTGAGCAGAGAAGGCTCAGCAAAGCAGCAAAAGACCAAGAACTAAACCCTGTGGCACAGTTTTTGCCTAGAGGGTTCGACCAGTTCAAACAACAGCCTGACTAGAACTGTGGCCAGCCCCAAAGACTGAGGCAGAGTGCCTGAGTGGCTAATAGAAACTGACTGAGATGGTCTACAGACAGCTGAGGCTCCAGAGAGAAGAAAGCCTCAAGCCTCATTTAAAGTGAAGCTGCCATAGCCAATTTATCCTAAAGGACCTATGTCTAAGATATTCCTGAGGAAAGACTGTTGACTAAGTGCCTTAAAGGATCTACTCCTGAGGTGTTCCTGACAACTGAGGACCTTCCACCGAGAGTGTATCCTTCTAAACGGTTGGGATTAGTTGTTAGATAATAGTTGTTATAGTTATTAATAGGGTTAGTTGTTAGGTAATAGGGGTTATAGTCATTTTTAGGGCTAGTAGTTAGGTAATAAGTGTTTATATTTGTTGTAAGTGCTTATAGTTATTAATAAATATATTTGATAATTAAAAGTTTCATCTTCAGGTGTGAGCCACCACTCCCAGCTGTGAAGGAATTGTCTGGGTTGGGTGAGATGGCTCAGTTGGTGAAGGCACTTGCCACCAAGCCTAGTGACCCAAGTTCAATTCCTGGGACCCTCATAGTTGGAGGAGAGAACTGACTGCAGAAAGTTGTTCTCTGACCACACATGCCACAGACTGCACACGCTGACACACACATGTGCATGTAAATGATACACAAGTTTTTCTGTTTATATTTTATTCATTCATTTATTCATTACAGTGCTGGGATTAAGTCCAGGTTATGTCAATAATTAACAGTAAGAAAATGTACACCAGATTCATATGTGCTTAGCGATTTCATTTCTTTTGGGTTTCTGAATCTTTTTTCCTTAGTACAGATAGGACTGATAGGAACATCATCAGTATGGGGCTCTTTTATTTCTGGCCATTGCCCCAGGTACAGCTTTGCATCTTTCAGCTTCAGAGGCATTGAATTATGTTAAGTAAAGTACCACTCAGGAGTTTATCTCCCAGAAACCCTACTAACAGTGGACTTTACAATTTTAATTTATTCATGCATTTTAATGTGTAGGAAAGCAACTTTTACATGGGGTTGCATATTCTTCTCTTTCTAGCAAAACTGTCTTGCTGATCTTTCTAAGGGCCTCACTCTTAGGTCCCATAAATGTAATATTATAATTTATTACTTATATGCTACCATATAACAAGTTACCCCAAGACTTGGCAGTTGAAAAACATCAAGCATGTTCACATTTCAGTGCCTCAGGGACACCTTGGCTGGGCAGTTTAAAGCTCTGGGAGGCGTCTGAAAGCCTAGTCATGACACCAGCCAGGGCTGCAGGCTAGACCGTGTCTGGTGGGAAGTGGGCTCATCCACATGGCTTTTGGCAAAGATGTCAAGTCTCTGCTGGTTGTTGTTAGGTCTGTCCTCTCCCGGCAGAGCATCCTGAGGATCCTCATGAGCTCATGTGTTAGCTGCTAGCTTACTTCAGAGCAGGTGATTCATGGCAAACATAAAGAAAGCCATGGGGTCTTCCGATACGGTCTTGGCAACCACACACAGGCAATTCTGTCAGATTCTGTTGGAAAGAGAATCGTTCAGTCTAGATAACTATAGGTCACAGGTGGGGCTTTTAGCTCTTTTTTTTTTTTTTTTTTTTTTTTTTTTTTGGTTTTTCGAGACAGGGTTTCTCTGTGTAACAGCTCTGGCTGTCCTGGACTCACTTTGTAGACCAAGCTGGCCTCGAACTCACAAAGATCCGCCTGCTTCTGCCTCCCAAGTGCTGGGATTAAAGGCATGTGCCACCACCGCCCGGCCGGCTTTTAGCTCTTAAGTAAGGACTACCATAGACTTGTGAACACATTTCAAAACCATCACATACATTACATGGATGTGTGTGTGTGCGGGGACTGGTGGGTGGGTGGGTGTGCGGTTGTACACAGCAGCTGTGGCACACATGTGCAGGTCAGATGGCAACTATTGGGAGTCACTTTTCTCCTTTCACCATATAGCTTCCAGGGTCATCAGGCTCGGCAGCAGCAAGTCCATTTCCCCACAAAGGCATTTCATCAGCCAAGAGACTTCTAAATGCCTCTTCCCTTTTTGAATCTCAAATCTTCAAGTTAGTTTAAAATTTTAAATTCAAAGTAAAAAACTTCTATACAACCACATGATAGCCCTTCAACTAGAGTGTGGGGAAGGGGAAGTGTTTCTAGTTTTCATGTCTTAGGTTACCAGAGTAATTTTTTTTTTTTTTTTACAGATTAGCAATTCTGTTACTTCAATAGGCAGAGCAAGACCAAGGTGAATGAATTACGAATCAAAGGGTAAAATAGTCATAAAATGGGAGCAGTGCGGCAGATCTCATGTAGGATTTCAGGATGATTTTCCTTACAGTGGAAGACAGGCTCCCCTCCTTCAGTGTGAGGTGACTATGGTGACTTCCTGTAGGTGGTAGGAAAACAGTAGGCCACAGTGGGGAGACTTTTTCAGCACTTCCTGCTGGGGTGATGAGTCATTTTGATCATGTGTGCCTTGGTATGATATACCGAGAATGGCACTTGACCTCTGCAGTCTTCCTCCTGGGTACACATAACCCAAGTCTAACCCTGATGAAAATATTCCACACATTTCAGTTGAGGGGATCTGTCACATGTCTATCCAACACTTCTGAGAATGGTCAGAGTTACCACAAGTGAGCCAAGTCAGCTGGGTGCTGGTGGCGCACGCCTTTAATCCCAGCACTTGGGAGGCAGGGACAGGCAGATTTCTGTGACTTCGAGGCCAACCTAGTCTACAAAGCAAGTCCAGGACAGCCAGGGCTGTTATACAGAGAAACCCTGTCTCGAAAAACAAAAAACCAGAAAAAAAAAAAAAACAACAAAAAACAAACAAACAAAAAAAATCAAGCAAACCAAAAAAAGTAAGGAGTGTTGAGTAAATTAAGGATTTTAGTTAATAATAGTGTGTTCATATTGGTGAATTAATTATAGCAAATATTTTAATATATGTTGATGTGAGATGAGGGGACCCTGTGTGGGTAGGTGTGGGTGTATCTGAATGCTATATAATAATACTGCTGCTCCAATTTTTTAATTAACCATAAGTATCCTTAAAGTTATTAATTTTTTTTTTTTTGGTTTTTCGAGACAGGGTTTCTCTGTATAACAGCTCTGGCTGTCCTGGACTCACTTTGTAGACCAGGCTGGCCTCAAACTCACAGTGATCTGCCTGCCTCTGCCTCCCAAGTGCTGGGATTAAAGGTGTGCGCCACCACCACCTGGCTAAGTTATTATTATTTTAAGACCATATTAATGTCTATTAGTAAGATCTCAGTGGTAGAAACCTTGTCTACCATTGTGAATTCCAGCCAGGGATTCCCATTCTAGTCCAGTATTAGGCCAGAAATGCTTGCTCTTTCACCTGAAGGTAGGGGCTAAACCCGAGTCCAGGCAGAAAATGGTCCCCAGGGAAGCAGAGAAAAAGTTTTCAACAATGCCTAAGTGTTACAGCTCCCTTAGCTGAACCACCAGTGCTGGCAGAGCAATTTCAAGGAGCCTGGGGTTGCCAGAGCTCCTAGAGCTCCTAGAGCTCCCAGAGCCAGGCTAGGCAGCCAGGCAGGTGGTACAGTAGAGGTGGTGGAAACTCAGGACCTCTCGGCAGGAGCATGCACCCTGAGCAGTCCAAGCCTGTCAGTGTCAGCAGCAAGGTGGGGGCCTGGGGCCTGCCAGGCAAGCAGCGGTGGTGGACTCTTCATGGAAGGAAGAGCTCTTCCCCCAACCCCAGGCCCAAAATAAATAATCAGACAGTCAGTCATGTTAGGGAGAGTGAGAAGAGAGAAAGTTTACTGCCAGCATCAGGGGCATTATATAACCTTGAGCAGTGGGGAGGGATTTTGGAGATGAATGTGTTTGATTTGCTGGGTATTGTCCAATCAGAAGAAAGAAAACTCAGTACCTAATTACCTCATGGGCACTGGGGGTGGGGAAAAGCTTCAGGGAGGCTAGAGATATGGATAGATGTCATTGACTGAAAGCCAAGCCACCAATAAACCTCATTTGCATGGGGAAGTCAATGGGCAGGGTTCTTACAGAGGGGGAGGGTTGGGCCACGTGACATGTCTTAGAGGATCTGTGGATCCTCAGATCAGAGGGAAGAGGGGTTCCACTGAACAAAAGGAGCCTGTCATTCTAGTGCCAAGCTCAGAGGCTTTCTGGCAATGCCAGACTTCTACTCCATCAGCAGAAATTCTCCATGTACCATGTGCTAAAGGCCCTACGTTCCATCCATGAGTGTGTCTATGTGTTATTAAATAAATGAAAGAGATAGGAAGGGAAATACAGAGGAAAGATGATGAAATGCTAACATTTGAGAAGAGGAAATAAAGGGTAAACAGGAGTGTCTTGTAAAGTACTTAAAACTTTGAAGTTATTTCAAAGTAGGAAGCCTTTTGTTTGTTTTTTTAGGTAACCGATTATCCATTTCTCAGACAACTAATCTAAATGCCTGCCTTGCTTTGATCATTTGTGATACTGATGCAACACTATTAAATAGATTCAGTGTCGGCCCATGGGACCCTCAAATGGCCTGCTCCTGGGCAAAGTCCAGGTTTCTGGTTACCAGGAAGGGGACAGCTACAGCTGATCAGTGGTTTGCCTTAAGCTGACTGTTGGCTCACCTGGTACATAAAGCAGAAACTATCATCCGTGACGTCTGTCCTGATGGTCCGTGTGGCTTTGACAGGCTGTGTGCTGCCTCAGTCTTCCCTACTAGTGTTATCTTGAGGGTCCTGCTTTCTCCATAGGCTGTTGCTTAGGGTATACTGCGCTGACCACAAGACTTCTCCACTAACTTGTGAGAGGTGCTCTCTGGGGCAAGAAAAGGTGGGTGGCATAGTGCACCAACACTTTAATGGTGGAAGAGGAAAGGAAGTAGTGAGGAAGGAAGAGGGAAGAACAGAAGTGGAGAGGGGAAGATCGGAAAGGAGGTGGGGAGTTACCCTGTTGTATACAAGGAGTATACCTTGTATACAAGGTACAACAGCAGCAGCATGGCCAAGGATGAGCAATTTGTTTCTTCTGACTAAGCTTTCTTTTGGGGTTTGGGAATTGTCAAGGAAACCTGGCACCTAGATGGCTGCTAGCGAAGTAGAACTTGCCCCTGGTTACAACAGAATGACAATTCCCTTTAGGAGTAGACACAATCTTCCAGCCTAGACTCCACAAGTGGATAGTGTGTGCTGGAGCTGTGATCACATGGGATGTGTGGTGTCCCACTTTCTCACTCCTAGACATCCCTGGGAAATGACTCCCTGCTAGACAGGGGGGGCTCTGACAAAATCTACAAGTTTTTAATTGATAAAATTACTCTGAAGTACCCATGAGACTTTATTATTGCTTATCCAAAGCTTATGTCTAAACAGGGACTAAACCGCAAGGCTATTGGAATTTGGAAAGGAAGTTTAAAACCAGTTATTTTTTAGTTTGCATTTTTGACAGATAGAACTACCAAAGGGGCCACTTTCAAAGGGAACAGGTGATATTCCCCATCTCTTGCATGGTGTCCTAAGGTCACAAGACAAATATAAAGTGCAAGGACTGGAGAAATGGTTCAGTAGTTACGAGCGCTATCTGCTTTTCTGGAGGCCAGAGTTCACTTCCCAGCACCCACATGGTGTCTCATAACCATCTGTAACTCCGGTTCCAGGAAATCACATGTCTTCTTCTGGCCTCCAAGGTTTTTAATTTTTTACTCTGTTTATATGTTAAAAGTATCCATTCTAAGATATTATTTTCTTTCTGCATAAGAATTCCTGTGGGAAGCCGGGTGTGGTGGCGCACGCCTTTAATCCCAACACTCGGGAGGCAGAGGCAGGTGGATCTCTGTGAGTTCAAGGCCATCCTGGTCTACAGAGTGAGTTCCAGGACAGCCAGGGCTACACAGAGAAACCCTGTCTAGAAAAACTTAAAAAAAAAAAAAAGAATTCCTGTGGGAGAATGAGTAGAAGGCCAAATAACTAAAATACAATCAAGTTTTGGACCTAAGCGATCCACGCGTGTATTCTGTTATTTCTTTTTTACCAGAGCCAATTCCTTTTCAGCTGATAACTTTCTTGTACTATTTAAGTCTCTTTTTTTTTTTTTTGGTTTTTCGAGACAGGGTTTCTCTGTGTAGCCCTGGCTGTCCTGGACTCACTTTGTAGACCAGGCTGGCCTTGAACTCACAAAGATCCGCCTGCCTCTGCCTCCCAAGTGCTGGGATTAAAGGCGTGCGCCACCACTACCCGGCTCTATTTAAGTCTCAATTACCTTGTAAGGTTTAAAATAAATTACTTATCTCTTGAATAGTTAATCCAATTGTGGACTATAGCCAGTTAATGTCTCCCAGAAATTTTTGAAAATCATTAAGAGTTTGTAATTGGTTTCTTCTGACTTTTTGTGGCTGATCTTTCCTAAAGAGGATATATAAAATTGCAACCATTACCAAATACTTAATTATTTCTGTGTTGATAATTGAAACAAAATTATATGGGATCCAAATGCCCAATGCCATTGTGTTTTTTAAATTTTTTTTAAACACAGAAAATAATTTTCTTTTAAATTTCTCTAATCTCTCCTTCCTTTAGTGATTTCATTTTATTATTTATTGTTTCTCTTTTACTGTTTTCAAGCTTATTACATTACACATTCAGAAGTTTGGGACTTCTGGCTTCTTAGTCATCTGGGCTCCAGGAAAGTATACCTTCTGCTCAGCTTAGCACATGGTGACGGTGGCTGGCTCTGTCCCCTCAGCTCGGTTCACCAGACTGGCCTACTGGGTTCCTTTTCTGCTGGCCCTGGCTTCAGCCACTGTTGGACGGCCACTCCACCCGCTGTACTTCTACACGGCAGCAGGCTTTCGCCCATGAGCATCAGGCGGCTCTGGGATGATGTTTGCAAATAGACTCTGATGATGGGGTCATGTCCCGCCCAGGCTGGGCTGTAGTTTTTTGCTGGCCGCACCTGTAGCTGGCCTGAGAAACTTCAGTCTCTATGTTTTCTGTCACTGACCTACTCTTGGAAGGTGGTGGACCGGTGGAACAAGAGGCATTCCTTAGGTTAGTCCCACGGGCTGCAGCACACATGCTCCTTCCCAGATGCACCAGATGTACTACCATGCTGGGCTCGGACCTCCACTCACTCTGGTCACTGGCCTGCGCAAAGGGCTCAGCACAAAGTGCTCGGCCCCTAGCCTAGCTGTACAGCAGGTCCTCTCAAAGGAGCCTGGTCACCGCACATCACAGTGAATGCCTGGCCTGCCTGAGAGACTGTGGCTGCTGGGGTTCAGCTCCTGTGTCCAGAGCTTTTCTCAGGCCCTAAGCTTGGATTTCTACCCCATATTCGGTTCGCCAAATATCACGGGACTTTGTTGGACCAGTCAGCGGATGAATAAAGACACAGAGATTTATTATTACTTATAAAAGCTTAGGCACTATATATAGCTGGACAGACTATTTCATCTATTCTAACCCGCCAAATCCTGGCCTATGTCCTGCCATGTGGCCCGTTACCTCTCTCACTCAGGCACCAACAGCTGTTACTTATCTTTCATTCAGTCCTGGCATCATCTGTTCCTTCCTGTGCCAATGCTGGTGAATCCGTGTCTGATTCTTCCCACTGAGACACTCTCATGTCATAAGTCTTGCCTTTCCTCTCCTGTCTCGCTATTGGCCATTAGATCTTTATTAAGCCAATCAAAAAGTGAGGGAGAAAAGTGTTTACAAAATATGATACCAGTGATGAGCCATAAGAATAACATTATCGCCGGGCGGTGGTGGCGCACGCCTTTAATCCCAGCACTTGGGAGGCAGAGGCAGGCGGATCTTTGCGAGTTCGAGGCCAGCCTGGTCTACAAAGCGAGTCCAGGACAGCCAGAGCTGTTAAACAGAGAAACCCTGTCTCGAAAAACCAAAAAAAAAAAAAAAAGAATAACATTATCAAAGTGCAGACAATACTCAGTTCTCTGCTGGCTAGCAATCAGCAATTGAATATATGAAGACACACCCTCACACGGCATAGTCCAACAGGTAGCCCCAGATTCATCACTGACACTAAAAGAAAGTCAGTCATATTATATATATTGAGCAGTGACACTGTTTGACAGCCAACATATGGAATCAGGTTAGGTGTCAACAACAGAGCTTTATTTATCTATAATGAAGAATGAAATCATGTCATTTGCAGGAGGTGGGTGGAACAGGCTATGTTAAGTGAAATTAACCAGACACAGGAAGGAAAGTGGAACATGTTTTTGCTCATAGGTGGAGGGAGTTGGAGGAGATGGCTTGAGAAGAAGGCAGACTTCTAGAAAGGAAATTGGGTTAAGGAAGCGAGGAAGAGAACAAGCAACAGAAAGGATGGATGTGATTAAACATGGCACCTGTCTGTGTGCTGAACTGAGTCTGAAATATCCCCCCATGGGTTTGGATGTTGTCGCTTGGTCCCCAGATGGCGACATTATTTTGGGGATGTCTGAGAACTTTAGGTGAGGCCTAACTGAAGTGTTTGGACCATGAGATTGCTAACTTTTTCAGGAGAATATCTATTGAGCAGGTTCCTAGGCAGTGGGCCTGGGTGGAGGAGAGGTCACACGGGCAGCAAGACTTTGAAGTGTAGATCTATCCCTGGCCCCTCCCGTCTAGCAGAAGGTGAATCACCCTGCCCCACCACATGCTTTTAATCTCCATTTTCCCCTCACATGGAAATAATGCATCCACCAGTTGTTAACTGGATAAACAAAATGCAGTATGTTCATTTAATGGAATATATTATTCAGCTGTAAGAGAAATGGGCTTCTGATCCATTATGTCACATAGACAAATCTTTTTTTTGTTATAATTTTATTTATTTATTTACATATATATTATATATACAGTGTTCTGTCTGCATGTACGCCTGCAACCAGAAGAGGGCACCAGATCTCATTATAGATGGTTATGGGCCACCATGTGGTTGCTGGGAATTGAACTCAGGACCTCTGGAAGAGCAGCCAGTGCTCTTAACCTCCGAGCCATCTCTCCAGCCCATAAACAAATCTTTTTAAAATTGTGTTAAAGGAAAAGAGTTCAACATAAAAGACACATTTTGTATGATTTCATTCCAGGAAGACAAAGAATAGTGTTGTTGGGAGATGGAGGAAGAGAGGAATTAGGAGTGACTGCCTATGAGTATAGCCAGTTTTGTGTTTTTTGTTTTTGGAGTTATGGCAATGTTATACAATTAAATAGGGATGTGATCACACAATACTATGAATCATACCTTTTAAAACAGCAAAATTCATTTCTGTTTTGTTTCATTTTTGAGGCATGGTCTCATGTAGCCCAGGATCCACCAAACTTGCTATGTATCCTTGCTTGAAAGGAAATTGGGTTAAGGAAGCAAGGAAGAGGATGACCTTGAGTTCCTGATCCTCCTGCCCCCACCTCCCAAGTCTCTGGACCACAGGTAGATGCAGTTGTATCGAACTTCATATTTTTTTTTAAACTTAGTGCTGGGGTTGAGTCTAGTGAGGGACCAATGAGAAACTCTAAGAAGCTCTGAGTTTCAAGAAAGCCCAAGACATGCAGTGGCACGGGGACTCAGACAGGTCTCCAAGCTTCATAAAAATGATGTTGAGAAGTCTACTTCCACCCTGAGGTTAGGGAAGCCTCTGAAAATGTATTCTGTGGTGGTGTCACCTGAGCACGTGGGTTTTCCAGTGACCCTGTTACACAAGAAGGGCAGAGGAGCAGAGCTAATGGTGCTTGCTTACCAATCAGTTCAGACTGTTACAAATTGACTCTGGAGGGCCCAACACTTAGTGTGCTCACGGAATGTAGCTAACTACTTAGGAAGGATAAGTGGGGAGTGTTTTCTGCCTCCCCACCCCCAATTCAATTATGACCCAGGAGTAACTAGTTATTATAAAGATGAGTCTCAGGTCAAATTCCATCACATGACTTTCAAAAGAAAAATCCTTTCGAAAGTAGAATCTAGTGCGGGCCATTTCTTCTGGGTGATCTTAAAAATGTTGTTTCGCTGTGTGTGCATATAGAAGTGCACCACATGCATGCCCAGAGTCTTCAGATTCCAGAAAATGGCTTAAAATACTCTGGAACTGGAGTGACAGACAGTTGTGGGCTCCCATGTGGGTGCTAGGAACCCAACCCAGGTCCTTTGTGAGGTCCATTTCTCCAGCCCATTTGGGGGATTTTATTTTTTGAGACAGATTCTCATGTAGCTCAGTCTGGCTTCAAACTCCTAGATACCCAAGGATGCCCTTGAACTCCTAACCCTCCCTACCACCTGTAATCTAGGGCTCCCGGCATGAACCTCCATGCCTGAGCAGCACACTGGAAGAGGCCATTCTTTTGCCCACTGAGTTGTCTCAGCACCTTTGTTGAAATCAGTAAACATAAATGTAGCAATTCACTTCCGGACTCTCTTTTGGATTCTATTAACCTGTCTGTTCTTAGGTTGGTATCACACTGAATTGATTACTGTAGGCAACTGTATTTAAAACTGGGAAATGTACTTCAGATTTTATTTTTCTTTTTCAAAAATGCTTTGACTCTCCAGGATCCAATACACTTCCATATGCATCATAGGAGGGACTTAAGAATAAAGGTGTGGGATTTGGAGAGAGGTTGCCTTGAACCAGTCAACAGCTTGGGAAATGTTGTCTTAATACTAAATCTCTCAGTCCATGCTTTCAGAACACCTTTCTATGTACTTAAGCCTCGCCTGGACATGTACACAGGCCGATCACTTGCATCCCACAGATTTCTAGAAACATGTTAGAGTGTCATAAGGCCCCCTCCAGTGTTCTCCTCCCCAGCTTCTCCTCCTTGGTTTTCTGGTCAGCTTCTGGCTGTAGATGCTGCCTCAGCCAACTGTGCTACATACAAATTGTTTTTGACAGCATTCCTTGGGACAGGCTGCTTTGAGGCAATTCAAATAAAGACAAGGGTTTAGAGCTCAGTTCTCCAGGTAACGTCACAATTCATCAAATGGCGATTCTCAGAGAAGTGTCCTTTTGGGGGTCCCAGTCTTATTTTGTTCCTTCCATTGGCTGCTTGCCTGCTGGATTTCCCCAGGATTGCCCTCCAGGCTACTGAGCTGGGGAGACAGGCCAGGAAGAGGGTGAATAACAGTGTCACAAAGTTCATGGTGGGTATCAAAATTCAGCTTTTTAAAAAAGCAATTCTTTGGTCGATTTCCAGGGTTCTGACAGGTCAGCTGTGACATTTTAGCCAGTGTTTCTCAAGCTCTTTACTCCCACAACACCTCTGCTCTCTTGCTTCACATGAACAAATTAATGAGTGTCTGTCACTCCATTTGGGAAAAAAAAAAATAGAGATTGTAAGCACTCCTCAGAGAACTGCACATATCACATACAGGTGAAGCTCCGCTGTGCAGCTGTTGGGGTTCTGCTCATCTGGGGAGGCTGGGCTCCCCCAGCTCTCCCAGATCTGCCCTGGCTCTTTGCCCTGTTCTGCATTGTCACGCCACCCTGTGGTTTGTGACAGTACACACAGTCTACACTTCAGTGCCCCTCCTCTCACCAAGATCAAGCTGGAAGGAGCTAGAATGACCCCTGTTTTCTCCCTTTCCTGAGGAATGCAGGTAAATAGGATCTGAAAGAGCAGCAGGCAGGTCCCTTGTCTCAGATTACAGAGCTGATAATTTATGGACTCAGAGCTGATTCCAGGATCAGTATTTGCATTCTGTCATTGGTGTCTGAGGGCTAGGAAGTGGGGCCTCGAAGAAGAGTGCTTGTAGTGGCAGCATGTTTTTCGTTACGGTGGACTCTAGAGTTAAAGCATTATTAGTTCCCACTTAATAAACACCAACAAGGAAGTTCTTTGATTTCAAGAGACAGTCTGTTTAAATTTTTGGCCCCAGTTGGCCTTTCTGTTGCTGTGATAAAACACTAAGCAAAGGGACTGGAGAGATGGCTCAGAGGTTAAGAGCACTGGCTGTTCTTCCAAAGGTCCTGAGTTCAATTCCCAGCAACCACATGGTGGCTCACAACCATCTACATTGAAATCTGGTGCCCGGGCATATATGTAGAGCAAATACTGTATACATAATAAATAAATAAATGTTTAAAAAAAACTGAAAAATTGTATAAAAAAAAACACTAAGCAAAAACAACTTGGGGAAGAGTTTACGTGGCTCCCAGGTTAGAGTCCATAATGGAGGGGACCAGGCTGGACCTCCAGACGGGAACTGAAGTAGAGTCCATGAAAGAATGCTTCTCCCTGGCTTGCTCTTCATGGCTTGCTCAGTTTTTCTTTTTCAACCCAGGATCACCTTCCCAGGGATGGCACTGCTGTACTGTCACATCAACCATTAATCCAGAAAATGTTCCACAGGCCAATCATATGGGAGCAATTCCTAGATTAAGGCTTCCTTGCCTTGTAGAAAATGACTAATTAAATTATTAACCTGTATTTATATTATATTTAATTGGTCAGCTGTGTTAATCCTTAACCCACCATTATAAATGAGAACACAGACACCTAATGGATTTTAACAAGCCTTGAGCTGTATTGTACAAATCTTAGTCCATCTAAGCAGCCCTTAATTCTATTTCCCAAATATGACCCCATATATACATATGTCCCCTTGGACTGCCATTCTCCACGATATGCCGATGTTCCAGGCCATGTGGAATGATCTTCTTTCATCTACCCCATTGTGTGTCTCCTTCCTGCTCCTGGTTTCTTTACTACTTCTTCTGGAGGCTGCTTCTTGTCCTCTTGGAGGCTTCTTCTACTTCTCAACCTCTCTGTTTCAGAAGCCTGAGCACCTTAGTCCTGCCTACCTCTGTCTTTGCCCAATCTCAGGACTCAGCATTTATTTAGCCAATCAGAGACAATGGTTATCAAGAAAGGTAGCATAGCTTCACTTGGTGTACAGCAAGCAGGCTTCTGGGAGCAGGTTAATTAACACTTAGAATGCATAACATCACTCCATCACTTCTTCCCAGGTAACTCCAGTCTGTATAAAGTTGATAATTCATGCATAGTTACTTTGAGAACTAGTGTGACTGGGATGTTGACTTTATTCGTTGTTTTAATGTTGACCTGGAAGGCTATTCATACCATAACTTTTCCACTGTTGAGTTGATTTCTGGTGCTGAGTTCTCCTTGGGGTTAGTTTATCATTCATTCACAGTACCAGAGATTGAGGTCAGCATCTTGTGCTTACTAAACATACACTCTGTCATTGAGCTATTCCTCCCAACTCTGGAATGAGTCCTACAGGAACAGCTCCAACGTGGTAGAATTTTCAGGGCTCTTGAACAGCTGGAATTCATTTCTGTTGCTTTCCAGCATGGAACAACTCAGCTGGGCACAGACCCAAAAACTCTTTCCCTTTTAAGGTATAGAGTACTTCCTCGTGTTCACCTAAGCTTTAGGGGACAGTTCCCCATAGGTGACCAGAGGGGTTTCTCAGAGAATGTCAGGCCCTGGTCTGGGACTGTGGTTGTTCATGAGAATAGCCATAGGTCAGCATCTGCTGAGAAACAGTAACTCCAAGCAGAGAAGGCCTGAGGATCAGTTTCTGCGGCATCATGAATAAGCCCTTTGAGTAAGTTACCTTCCTTTGTTGCAACTTTAAGTTCAAAGGTCTCCAAAGATCTGAGGCCTAGTCTCCTGCCCATAATGGAAAGGCACGCAGCAGGCTGGCGCCCCAGTCAGACTCAGGGAAAAGTGGAGTGCAAAGTTCATTAACCCTTGGGTACCCAAGGCCCGCAAATACATTTTAAGCTATAGTCCACATTTCCTCATATTGTGTCACCAACGCACGGGACCACCTTAACAGCTGTGACACTGTAATAACAGAAAGAGTAAGAATGCTAGTATCTCCAAGTTGTCACAAGTCCCTTAGGAAGTAGGAACTCCTATAAATACTCTTATTTTATGTGTACTGTTTGTTTGCTTTCTTTCTTGCTTGCTTTTTTTGAAACAAGGTCTCTCTACATAGTCCCAGAATTCGCTATGTAGATCAGGCTGCCTCTGGTCTGCCTCTGCCTCTGCCTCCCAACCGCTAGGACTAAAGATACACACCACCACACCTAGGTTTATGGGTTTGATTTTTTTTTTTAAAGGCAGCATCACATATTCCAGGCTATGCTCAAATTCAGCGTGTAGCCAAGTATCACCCAGAACTCCTACCCCCTGGCCTCCACTTTCCAAATGCTCAGATCGTGGGTGTGTGTGGCCAACTGGCCCCAGCCCTCTTGCTTTATAGTTGAGGGAACTAAGGCAAAGAAAGGACAAATTGCAAGGCATGGTGTGGCGCACACCTTTAATCCCAGCATTTGGGAGGCAGAGGCAGACAGATCTCTGTTAATTTGAGGCCAGCCTGGTCTATAGAGTGAGCTCCAGGACAGCCAGAGTTACACAGAGAAACCCTGTCTCAAAAAACCAAAAAGAAAAAAAAAAAAAGGACAAATCATGGACTGAGAAACACCTCAAGGGTAGAATGTAAGAATGTGAGGGGTCTGAGGCTCAATTCTTATAACTGCAAAGAAAGAAAGTTTCAAAGAAAGAATTAATCAAAGGATAAAAAAAAATCAAAGAAAGAAAGAAACAAACATCAACAACAACAACAAAAAATCCCAAAGAACAAACAAAAGGGCAAATCACTCTTAGCAGTGAACGAAGTCTGTAGTAAAAACTGCTGAGGCCGATACCAAAGAACATGCTTCTTCCTACCACAGTGCACAGTCTTAACATGGAAAAGGAAAATCTCACTAAAGTCTGTCATATTGCCTGTAAGAAAGAGACGGGCTGAGGGTGGAGCTTAATGATAGTGCTTGCCTAGAAAGTATGAGTCTCTAAAAGAGATACCCAGTGACACGCGCGTGCGCGCGCACACGCACACACACACTCACACACACACACACACATGCTCACTCACTCACACGCACGCACATACTTATACTCACAGATGCACACACTCACCCACTCACACGTACACACTCATACTCACACAAGTTTGATGACAGTGACTGTTGAAAATACTGTAGGAAGTCTTATTTACTGGGCACATTGACTGGTGTCTGCTTAGACTGTTTGAGGGGACATAAATGAAGCATATTTGCCTTCTTTTCCATATGCCAGCCTTTCCCTGTTCCTAGGTACTTCTGTTATGTGTGAACACAGTTCTTTAAATTACACGTGTGTGAGGGGAGTTAGATGAGCTCATCTCTCAGATTTCTTGCAGCTCTAAAATTCTGTGATCCTGTGAGAGTTGTTAAAGAGAGGTGTTATGTCTATTAAAAATCATCCAAATAAATTAAAGTGATAAAAATATAATGACTTGTTAGGGGGAAGAGGGAGACCCATGGTTTGCTGGTTTTTTTTTTCTTTTTGTTTTTGTTTTGGTGTCTGTGTAGGCACACCTGTACATGGGTACAAAGAGCTGGCATTTCTACATTTAGAGGGTTAGGCCAGAAAAGTATCTGGCTACAGTTCACAGGAAACCCAACTTCCAGTGGCTTAGATAAATAGAGGTTTATGTTTCTTACCTTCTGGGAGGTTGGGAGGTCTGTAGGTAGCTGCTGACTGGCCCAGTAGTCCAACTTGGATCTCTGCAACTTTTCTTTTTTTGTTTTTTTGTTTTTGTTGTTGCTGTTGTTGTTATTGGTTAGTGTGTGTGTGTGTGTGTGTGTTAATCCATGTGTGCTACATACATGAAGAACCTGGGGCTAGATAGGGGTGTTGGAGTCTTTAGTGCTGAAGTTACAGCCAGTTGTAAGCAACCGTGTGGGTGCTGGGATCTGAACCTGGGTCCACTGCAAGAGGAGCCAGTGCTCTTAACTGCGGAGCATCTCTCCAGCCCGCCTCCTCCTTTGCAACCCACTTTCCTGTTCCTGTTTGCTCACAAGAAGGCTGTATGTGACAACCATGAAACGCACCAGTTAGATCTCTTGCCATATGAGGGACAGTCCCAGCCATCCGAACCCACTACAGCAGTCACCCCATGCACTCCCAGCCAATGACTGCACATCTGGGGCTTCCACAGAGTGCTGCAGAGGAGAAGTGGGAGAAGGCCTGAGCTCGGAGGGAGAACGTCAGATTAACAGGCACCAGCCAGTTTGTGCTTGTGTCTCGATTTTGATAGTTCTCCCTTGTCTCATGAAAGTTAAATAAACATGTGATGTGTAGAGTGATGATATTTTATATGTACAAGGCACATTCAAGCCGTCCAGGGGGAAAGCACAGAGCTAACATGGGAAGTGCGAGCATCTTTCTTCTGCCACTTTTCTGTAAGTCGGATATTTCCAAATAGAAGTGAAACATGTTTAAAAAAAAAATGTCCCATGAGATTCAAAGAAGGCTCCACAGTAGCTGTGAGTCTGTCCAGTCCTGGGCATAAAAATCAAGGCACACAAGGTCCATGGGTGCTAGTTTGCTTTGTCTTGAATTTCATCTCCTTAGGATCACCTGGAAGTTTCCATGCTAAGTTATGCAATGTCAATAACTACTTACTACTACTCAACATCCATTAAATAAACAGAACATTTATTATAAGTTTTTTCTTTTATTTTAGAGACAGGGTCTCCCCTGATAATCCTTGCCTTAGCATCCTATTAGAGGCATGAACCACCACACCCCAATTCCATAGCAATTTTAAAAATTTACTAGGGGAAGACAACAGGAAGCAGAACTTGGCTTCCTCCCCCTTAATCTCTGACCTTTAGCCCAGGTTCTAGGCTCTGGGTTCTACCCTCATTCTTGTCCCTTGACCTCTTTGCTCTGTTCTGTGTTTTCCTCAGGGTCAGGAACCTGAAGTTCTTTCATATTAGACTTCCATATGATTGTCCCTCTGCCTTTGGTGCCTCTTGTTTCCCTAGATAACATTCCTGTCTAACCCTGGACCTTAGAGACCCGCCTCTTTTCTGCCCAAGCCACACTACCCTGCTGTCTTCAACTGGCCAGAAACAAATGAACTAACTTACTAACAACCACAAACGGTTACTCATCTCTTAAAACATGTAGGTCTAGATCCAAAAGGTGGTGACTGGATTGAGAGAAGCCGAAGCCAGGAGGTGGAAGGTTCTTGTCCATTCTTTCTTTTTCCTTTCAAGATAGGGTGTGACCCAGGCTAGCTTCCAACTCCTGATCCTCCTGCCTACACTTCCATGTAGGCATACACTGTCACATCCCATTTGCTCGGTGTGAATTCTTTTTTTTTTTTTAATGTGCTGAACGTATGTCTGTGTGAAGGTGTCAGATCCTGGAGTTACAGACAGTTGTGAGCTGCCATGTGGGTGCTGGGATTTGAACCCGAGTCCTTTGGAAGAGCAGTCAGTGCTCTTAACCGCTGAGCCATCTCTCCAACCTCACTCCTTGTGAATTCTAAGAATTACTAAAGCATACCCTCTCACGGGAAAAAACGAATCCCTCCTCTCTCGAGGAAGCTGGCACATCACAGATGGCCAGGTTCTCGTCAAGAGGGAAAGCGGCAAACTGCACCGGGGCCATCTGGGAAAGAGGGTGGCGGAACCTGACCAGAAGAGTGAATACCTTGCTGGGAGGGGGCATCCCAATCTGAAGCAGCAGAAGGAGATCCCAGGGGCCTGACACCTTGAAACTGCAGTTTATTGCGTTTGCCAAGATGGAGGCCATATAGCAGGTTGCAGGCCCTCACAGTGTCCTGTGGTTGCAAGGGCAGCTGCATCCAATGCATCAATAACACACGCAGTGGCCGAGTCAGGCTGGCAGGGCTCTCCTGAAAGGGTTTAGATCAACCTTGAAAACTGGCCCTCGAGTCCCAGACCTCTTCCCTAAATGTCCCTATCTCCTGTCTAGAGCGACTGACTCATACTTTCTAGAAATGCCCTCATACCACGGCTTATTTTTCATAAAAAGAATCCCATTCTTTGATGGGAGGGAATCAAAACAAGCATGAAACCTTCTCGGCTTGGCCCTTCTCCAAGCCGAGCAGACCTGTCAGCTGTTTGGGGGACGAAATGGTGACGCTGGGCCACAGGCCAGATCTGTGGTCTGCAGTGATCCAAGCAACTGGACCATTCACCCAAGTCTGAGAGGCGCGGCTTCTTTCAGACCTGGAATCTCCCAGAGCCTTTACCAAAGAGGCAGGGGCTCGCCTGGCTTCCTGACACGCCTAATGCCAAGATACAGTTTGTGATGGTTAATGTGGTCAGGCTGACATTGACAGGCTCTGGAATCACCCAGAGGAGACAAACCTCTGCGCATGCCTGCGAGAGATTGTCTAGATTTGACTAGTGGAGGGGGGGGGGGGAGACCACCGTGACTGTGGGCGGCCCCATTCCCTGAGCTTGGACTGGATAAAAAAATGGAAAATGCGCTGGATACCTGCATTCATCACTTCTGCTTCCTGACTGACGATGTCATGTGACCAGTCTTTTCCCCCTCTGCTTTCATGTTCTTCCTGCCAGGGGAGACCTGTGCTTCTCCTTCAAGTTGCTTTTGTCAGCCTATTCTTTTTCACACCAACAGGAAAAGCAATTAAGGGACACCCAAGTCACAAAACCGACAGGTGTTTAGGTCCATCCAAATTCTGAATCAATATTCCGTGTGCTGAGTCAAGGGTCATAAACCAGAAGCCAAAGAATCGATTCTATAATCGGCCTTTAAACGTCTTTTGTCCTCTGAAAACTCTGAGCCTACTGCTCTGGAAGCACATCTATCAGAGTGGATTGTAAAATTAGGTCAGGAGAGCCAGTTTTCAAGAGAATTCATGTCGTAGATCAGTCATGGACTGGCTAGCCTTGGGTTAAGCGCCGTGTTCTAGTTTGAGTTAATGTAGCCAGTTAGGATGGACGGTGGAAAGCAAAGCTGTGATGACATAAAGCTTGAGTGGTTCCCAGTTCACTGCAAATGAAAGAAATTGGAGACTCCAATTTGAACGAAGCAGGAAAGGGTGTGAAGAGAACAAAGACATCAAAACAGCACAAACAGACCTGTTGCAGCTCCGGCTTTTAATGGAAATCTTCATGTCTTGGCTCATAAACACCAAAAAGTTATTTCCCACAGTCCCAGAGGGATCAACAATCAGAAAACCAGGAGTCCTCAGCTCATTTTATCCTTCTTATTTAGTCAAAGACCTGAACCCACAGAATGGTGTTGCCCATTTAGGGTGGTCCTCCCCACCTCAACCTAACCCAGACAGTCCCTCACAAGCAAGCCCAGAGATTGTGTCCCTTAGGTAACTCTAGAGCCTGTCAAGGTGACTATGACTACTTATTACCCTTCACAAGCTGAATCCTGGCTTTGGGTGAGGTGGGAAGCCCAGCAAGCAGCTGCCTCTTTTATAAGATCTGTCCCTTGATGAGGACCACTGTCTAGTTTGCTGATGGCATCATCTGTCTGTGTCCTCAAAGAATTGAAGGGTGAGTGAGTTCTCTTGGGCATATTTTATAGGGACACTAATGCCATTGAGTAGGGGAAAGGCTCCATGATTTAGTCACATCCACAAAGATCCCATCTCCTCACACCTCCATCTTGGGCATTACAATTTCAACATGAGATTATTGGAGAGCCGTATGCACTCAGACCATTGTGCAGAAATGAAGAGACTATGAAAGCCTGATTCTACTTTGCTTTTTTTTTTTCATAAAATTTCTAAAAAAATGGGAGCTGAAGAGATTTCTCAGTGGAAAGAATGATTCCTGGTCTTGTAGAGGACAGTGTTCCATTGTGGGCACCCACATCACATAGCTGGCTACTGCCTGGAATTAAAGTTCCAAAGGACCTGACACCCTCTTCTGGCCTGTAAGGGTACCTGGACACACATAGTACACATGCATGCACACAAGCTCACACACACACACACACACACACACATACACACACACATACACACAAACACACACACATACACACACATACACACACAAACACACATACATACACACACATACACATACACACACAAACACACACACATACACAAACACACACACATACACATACACACACACAAACACACACACACATACACATTTTATAAATCTTTGAAGAAATTACTCAGAATATTTTGATAACATATAACAATATTTATCTCTGACTATAAACCTACAATCTTCTTTAATGAATCTACTCAACAAATATTTACTATGTGCTTAGAATATGTCATGGTTTTTTCTTACTTTGGTATAAGTCCTTGCACACACACACACACACACACACACACACACACACAGATGAAAATTCAAATTATTTTTACATGTATGAATAATTTGCCTTCATTTATTATTTTTGCCACATTTGTACCTGATGTTCAAAGAGGCCAGAAGAGGGAGGGCATCAGATCCTTTGAAACTGGTGTTACAGATGTGTTACACACCATGTCCATGTGGGGAACAAAACCTGGGTTCTTTTCAAGGGCAGCAAGTGCTCTGAACCACCGAGCCATCTCCCCAGCCCCACAAAAGACAAAACGTCTACCCTTGTGATGTTTACCTTCCAGGGAGGGTGTAAGCCTATGTCCTAGCACCAGGATGCCCATGCTCTGGACTACATTCCTGCAGGGGACTATATCCCCTTGCCCTGTATTTTCTGGGTGCCGCCGTCCAGTGTCGGACTGCTCTGCCACCCTTACACATCTTCTCCTTGGACTGCTCTGCCACCCTTACACATCTTCTCCTTGACTCTAGTCAGGAGAGGAGAGCAGGGAGTAAAATTTTAAGGAAGTTTCAGTTCTGTCAGAAGCCATTCTGTGTCCTATGCTTCTTACTCCTTTAAACACGGATGCTGGGTTGAATGAAGCCAAGTGTTTTTGCAAGTCTGGACACTAATGAAGAAAATAGGAAGATGCGGGGGCTGGAGAGATGGCTCAGCGGTTAAGAGCACTGGCTGCTCTTCCAGAGGTCATGAGTTCAATTCCCAGCAACCACATGGTGGCTCACAACCATCCATAATGAAATCTGGTGCCCTCTTCTGGCCTGCAGATATACCTGCAAACAGAACACTGTATACATAATAAATAAATCTTTAAAAAAGAAAATAGGAAGATGCTTCCAAATCCTAGCTCAGCCCCAGCTGGGATCCAGTACTTTGATCCCATTCCAGACCAGGGAGTAGAGCCACCTTTTCCAGGCCTGTAACTCCCCAGCTACCTCTATTGCAGTCAATAAAATATTCTTGCTTTTAAAAGTGGGAACAAATGCTGAGCACCATATCACGTGGGCATAGATAGGGTGGATTTTTTTTTGTAAGACAGAGGAAGTGTGTGGAATAAAAAATGTGTTCCCTGGTTTCATTTTGATTTTCATGCTCTGGAAAATCTCACTGGCGTGACAGCCAGTCTCTCTCCTTGCAGCTAACTTGAGTGGGAGTGGGTGGTGGCAGAGCAAGAGTACAGAATGTGCCACTCAACCCACCTAATAGGCAAATGTGTGTTTAAAGAGTAACCTGTTGTTTGTCAGGGCAGTGAAAATGGCATGGTCCTTGAACTTTGGGGGGAGAGGACTTGATATATTGATGCAAGCTTCCTGCCAAACTTTGGCAACAAATAGCAAAAGCCTAGAAATGTTCAGCATCTTTAGTCAAGTAGCTATACTTATAAGAACTTATCCTGATGCAACCTTATATTTACTCAAAGAACTATGCAGACAGATCTTATCCTCCTGCCATTTATGAATAATGAAGTAACAATAATGTAAGATGATGCAAATTTTCCTTATCACAAAATCGGTTAAATTAACAAAGTGAGATCCATGCATCAGAATTTGAGTCATTAAAATTATATTTAAAGACCTTAATTTTAACCTAACTGATGAATTTATGTGTTTCACTATAGTATTATTTATGTTTTGGGATATGGTTGACATTTTCCACAATGAGAACTAAAAGCATGTAGCTCTTAAGAATGTTTATATCCAGGAGCTAGAGAGATGGCTCAGTGGTTAAGAGCACTGACTGTTCTTCCGGAGGACCTGGGTTCAATTCCCAGCACCCACAGGGCAGCTCACAACTGTCTGTAACTCCAAGATCTGACACCTTTACACAGACATACATGCAGGCAAAATACTAATGCATATAAAATAAAAATAAATAATTTTTTTAAAGATTTATTTTATTTATTTTATGCATATGTGTGCTCTATCTGCATGTACACCTGCATTCCAGAAGAGGGCACCACATCACATTGTGGATGGTTGTGAGCACCATGTGGTTGCTGGGAATTGAACTCAGGACCTTTGGAAGAGCACTAGGCAGTGCTCTTAACCGCTGAGCCATCTCTCCAGCCCCCAAATAATTTTTTTTAAAAAGAATGTTTACATTGAAAGCCAGGTGGTGCATGCCTTCAATCCCAGCATTTGGGAGGCAGAGGCAGGTGGATCTCTGTGAGTTTGAGACCAGCCTGGTCTACAGAGTGAGTCCAGGACAGCCAGGGCTACACAGAGAAACCCTGTCTCAAAAAACAGAAACAAGGCTGGGCAGTGGTGGCGCACGCCTTTAATCCCAGCACTTGGGAGGCAGAGGCAGGCGGATCTTTGCGAGTTCAAGGCCAGCCTGGTCTACAAAGTGAGTCCAGGACAGCCAGGGCTACACAGACAAACCCTGTCTCGAAAAACCAAAAAAAAAAAAAAACGGAAACAAAACAAAACAAAAAAAATGTTTGCACTGAAAAGAAAATAGTCATAAAGCATCATTAAGGAAAACCAGTGGAAGTCAGGTAGTTCCCATTGAATTCCAAATGTGTAAAACAGACAAACATATCTGATATAGATATACATACCCACGTATGTACATATATACACATATACAAACATACATTCCCTTAAAATGTGATTCATATAGTGGTGACTTGAGTGAGAATGGCCCCCATAGGCTTATATGTTTGAATGCTTGGTCCTTAGTTTGTAGAACTGTGTGGGAAGGATCAAGAGGTGTGGCTTTGTTGGATGAAGTGTTGGGTGGGCTTTGAGGTTTAAAAAGCCTATGCCAGCCGGGCGGTGGTGGCGCACGCCTTTAATCCCAGCACTTGGGAGGCAGAGGCAGGTGGATCTTTGTGAGTTCGAGGCCAGCCTGGTCTACAAAGTGAGTCCAGGACACCCAAGGATACACAGAGAAACCCTGTCTCGAAAAACCAAAAAAAAAAAAAAAAAAAAAGCCTATGCCTTTCCCAATTAGTTAATGCTTCCCCTGCTTCCCTGTCTTGTGCTTGTGGGTCACATGTAAGCTCTCAGCTGCTGCTCCAGTGCCATGCCTGCTTGCCTACTGCCATGCTCCCTGTCATGGTGGTCCTGGGTGGACTTTACTTCCCTCTGGGACCATATGCCCCAAATTAAATGGCTTCGTTTATACCTTGCCTTGGTCATGGTGTCTCATCAAAGTATTAGAGAAGGAACTAAGACACACGTATAAAGCATATTCATTTTACATACATACATTACCTATAGAGAAGGAACTAAGACACACATATAAAACATATTCAT
>CAJQZJ010033237.1:204155-233714 GCA_907164525.1 Lophiomys imhausi | reverse complement strand
AGCCGGGCAGTGGTGGCGCACGCCTTTAATCCCAGCACTTGGGAGGCAGAGGCAGGCGGATCTTTGCGAGTTCGAGGCCAGCCTGGTCCACAAAGTGAGTCCAGGACAGCCAGGGCTACACAAAGAAACCTTGTCTCGAAAAACCAAAAAAAAAAAAAAATTGTATCTCAAACATAATAGAAAACAGAATGAATTATGAAGTAAGGATAAGTATGTATCTCTTTATGAAGCACACTGGTGTATTCTGAGTGATGTAAAATTAATTTCTTCGGTCTATACGTTTTGACGGCTATTGGAGTTGATGGCAGGAGACTCCCATCTCCCTCCCCACCTTCTATTGAGAAGCAGCTTTTGACCGGAAGTACAGAGGTGTTTGATAAAAGTGAATTGCACCTGGCCTCAGGGAGATCGTTAGCCAGCTCAGCAAATCTTTAGGGTACCAGTACCATGCAGGAGCAGGAGGTTGGGAGTTTGTAAAATGACCATAAAACCCTTAGTTTCCCACTTTCTTGCCTTCCAAGTGTGACTTGGTGGCTTTTCCTGTAGTGAAGTGGACTCTATTTCTTTTTCTCAGGGATCTGAAACAATTTAGTGATTTGCTTTGATTTTAATGTTTGTTTTAGGGTGTGTGTGTATGTTTGGGTTTTGTTTTATGTTTTATTGTTGTCTTGTTTTTAGACAGAGTCTTGCTGGTTGGTCTAGGCTGGCCTTGAACCCATCATGTAGCAAGGCTGTCCTTAAATTTCTGGTCCTCTTGCCTCAGCTCCAGGACTGGGATTACAGGGATGTGCTACCATATCCAGCACTCGTGACTTTCTGTGACCGATGCCTTCATTAGTAAATGTGTCTCAGGCTTGGAAAATGCCGCACACCCAGGCTTGCCTGCTCTCATTCTTCGGAGGCCTTTACCTTGCCTGGCCCTGATGTCTGCTGCCAGTCTGACAGCCAGCAGAGCCAGCAGGAATGTGAGTGAGGCCCTCGGCTGACCTGCCAGCTGTGAGCAAACCTCACTGAGATGAAGGGCAAGCTCAGAAGAGCTAAGCCATTTGACCTGCAAATGCCTGAGCAGTCAACATGACTGATGTTCTAAGTCACTGAGGAAAATGGGGACAGAAAATGAAGTTAAAGAGTTTTCTATAGCAAGAGGCTGGAGAGATGGCTCTGCAGGTAGGAGCTCTCTCCGTTATCACAGGGAACCTGGATTCAGTTCATAGCACCAATGTGGTGGTTCAAACCACCTCTAACCTTCAGTTCCAGAGGACCGGAAGGCTGCTTCTGGAGCCCACAGGCACCAGGTACATATGTGGTATTCATACATACATACAGGCAGGGACTCACACACATAAAATAAAAAGTAAAACACATCTTTTTTTAAAGTTCTATGACAAACACTATTATTTAGCCTGCCAAAAATATTTATACATTTTACCTCAGAGATTGGAAAAGTTGTGTTCTATTTCCCAGACTCTTTTGCAGCTACCAATAGCCATTTGGCTCACCTCAATGAGAATCAATGGTAGGCTGCTGCCATGTTGCTAGGGGAAAATGCTTTTCTAATAAAAGCAATTGTTTGCTATTGTCTATTGTCTACTTTTTTTCCAGTCACCAGCAGCCATCTTTTGATAATGAGGCAAAGTAAAAAAAAAAAAAAAATCAGAGACCACATCTGTTACGTACTGAGGTGGGTTCAGGATTCCCATGTTGTTGGTACTTCACATCTAGGGCTGTACCTGGCATTCTATAAATATATGCCTTTTAGCCCTTATGCAAATTTCATTAAAGGAATGTAGATGTGACTCGCCATCATGTGACCTGCCCAAGGTTACTCACTTAGTACAAGGCAGAGCTGAGACAAGAATTCAGGTCTCTTTTTCTCTAAAATACATGCTGAGCACAATAGCAGAGAGACTTCCGAATCGTCTGCATGGCAGTCACATAAATCACCTACTGAACACAGACTCGGCCCAAAGGTGAAGCTTCAGCCCTCAGCCCTCTGTCTGCTCATGCTCCTAGAAAAGGAACCCTGGACGGGGCACTATATAAACAACAGTCACTGACAGCTGACAGTTCTCGGAGACTGGAAGTCTATGGCCAAATGCCAGCTGATTTGATGTCTGCCTCACAGATGACATACTGTGTGTCCCAGGTTGGTAGGAGTGCCATTATTCCCTTCAGTCTCACAAACAGCACCATAATCCCGCTTAAGAAGGTGGAGCCTCACTTGCCAGAAGGCCTCACCTCCTCACACTAGCCCACAGCATATGGCTCACAAGTTCTTTATAGCCCCACCTTGGGCAGTTCCCCCAGCTCCTCCCAGTGTCCCCCACAGAAGTAACCATACCACATACATACCTGGACATACAGCTTTACACGAATCTGAGCTTACACATTCCTTCTTGGCATATCTACCCACCCCCCCCAACACACACACACACACACACACACACACACACACTTTCCAGTCTAGTGAGACTCCTCTTGTTCTCCCAGGATCACCTCAAGAGTGGACTCCTCTGAGACCTGCCCTGCTGCCCCTCCCTTGGGCTGGATGTGGGTTTTCTGAGCTGCTCTTGGTTGGTCAGTTTTAGCACTAACTCTATACTAAGTCCATAGCTCTTTCTCAGAGCTTGTTTTCTAAGCTTCAGTGAGGCATTTAATAGTCTCAATTACAAACGGTCCTTTTTTTCAGTGATGTCAGCTGATTCAAAGCAATATTTTCAATGCAAAAACAATAATTTATTGGTGATATGGGTCTCATAGCTCAGATTTCACTAAACAAACAACACTTAAGCATGAATACAAAGTAAGACTTTTTTTCTTAGAAGACATTTACCCCTTCTATTGAAAGGGTAAAAGGTTGTACTCTCAGCTTATAAAGAAATTTCAGAACATTTTATTCTTAATCCTACTATTGAAAGTAAATATGGATTCAAGAACAATTTCTTTGTGTTTCATTTTTTTTAATCATGGAAAGTGCAAACAAAGCCATGGGGTGGAGGAATCGATAGCCGGACAGGCCAGAAAGCAGGAAGAGCTTGACCCGGCCGCTGAGCCCCTCAGGGTCCACTTCCTCTAGTTATGTCCTACCTCCTAAGGTTCCCCAGCCTCCCAAACCAGCGCCATGGCCTAGAAACCAAGCATTCAAACACATGACCCTGTAGAGCCTTTTTGCATTCAAATCATAACAGGGCATTTTTTCAACTTTTAAGAATTATTAATATGTACCTATGTGTTGTGTATTTGTGGTAGGGGGGGATGCTTGCACACATGCATGTGTACGTGTGTTCATGGAGGCCAGAGGACAACCTCAGGGGTCCTCCTCAGGAATAACATCCACCTCCTTTGAAACACTGTCTCTCATTGGCCTGGAGCTCACGGGTCAGGCGAGAGTCAGGGATCCTCTTGTTTCTGCCTCCCCAGCATCTGGACAATACAGGCTTTTAAAATGTAGGTTCTGCCATGCCTTTAATCCCAGCTCTTGGAAGGCTGGCAGGTGGATCTCTGAGTTTGATGCCAGCCTGGTCTACAGAGTGAGTTCCAGAACAGCCAGGGTTACACAGAGAAACCCTGTCTCCAAAAACCAAAAAAAAAAAAAAAAGGTTCTGGGGCTTTAATTCAGGTCCTTATGTCTGCGGGGCAAACACTTTAATGACTGAGCAATCGAGTTTTTTCACTTTAAAAAAAAAATCCATTTCAGAAACTTCAGCAAATGGCAGTGACCTGAGATATCCTGGCCTTGGGAAGCATCTGGTGGGCTGGGCTCCACACAAGGCTGTCCTCCCATGTTTCCCTAGTAAGACAGTTGCAGGAACAGCCTCTGTGTGGAGCACGGGGAAGCAGGGCCTGGATTAGACCGAGAAGACATCGGGTCAGATGGTTGGAGGGGCAGCGAGGGAACAGAGCCAGGAAAATATTAAAGCAGAGATAGGGTGGACACCTAAAGCCCGGCCCATGAGAAAGGGAGGAGGGGCATTCTCTGAGGGCTGCAGAAAGAAATCTGGACTTTGATTTAAATAATTCACTTATGGGGGAATGGGGATCAGAAAATCAAAAGGCAAAAAGAAAAAAAAAGAAAAAGAAAATCAAAAGGCACAAAAAGTCAGGTTCTTTTTTTTTTTTTTTTGGTTTTTCGAGACAGGGTTTCTCTGAATATCTCTGGCTGTCCTGGACTCGCTTTGTAGACCAGGCTGGCCTCGAACTCACAAAGATCCACCTGCCTCTGCCTCCCAAGTGCTGGGATTAAAGGCGTGCGCCACCACCGCCCGGCTAAAAGTCAGGTTCTTGATGGTTAAAC
Source organism: Lophiomys imhausi (assembly GCA_907164525.1). Lineage (NCBI taxonomy): Eukaryota > Metazoa > Chordata > Mammalia > Rodentia > Muridae > Lophiomys > Lophiomys imhausi. Next base: position 229,420 of record CAJQZJ010033237.1, on the reverse strand, counting down.
ATTTAAATCTGGCAAGCAGATTTGAGATGCCTTCTGCAGCGACTTAGAAGCACAGCAGGAGCGGTGAGTGACAACAGACAGCTGTCTCTTGCAGGAAACACTGAAACCCAACGTTAGTATCTGCCCCAGCCCTCCCCCAACTCCCATCCGGAGAAGCCCTTGTAAACCCCAAAGCAGGCTTCCCACCGTGACCTGAGCGCTGCCCTTCACCACAGTGGGACCAAGAAGAATCCGGCATTTCGGCATTTCCCACTAGGTTCACTGACCCAAGAAGCAAGGCCAAGGAGAGTTGCTGAGTTCCCCTTCCCTCCCAGGGAGCCCCAGGCACTGCAGAGTTGCAGGGTCCCGAAAGAGAGAGAGAGAGAGAGAGAGAGAGAGAGAGAGAGAGAGAGAGAGAGAGAGAGAGAGAGAGAGAGAGAGAGAGAGCAGGTTCAGCAGGATGCTTGAAATGACTCTCCAGGCCGCCTGGCCTTTGGACTTCTCCAGGAGCGAAGGAGACATAGTGAGAGAAGAGGCTTATGCCCAGAGACGGTTGAGTGACAACCCTGAGAAGTGCCACCCCCTGGGAGGCGGGGGAGTTGGATGAGCAGCTTAAGGCTCGTTAAACGACCAGCAACTCCGTGACTCAGAAGGGGCTTCACAGCGGAAGACTAGAGAGCTACACAATATGCAATCACGGTGATTGCCTCCAAATCTGAGGCAACCCAGAGGGCGTGCAGGAGATGTGGGGGCCGGGAGGGGGAGGGGCTTTTGTATCCAATTCCGTGAACAACGACAATACATCAGAAACGCGTTTCACAGAACTCTACAAAGAAAGTGATTTTTGTCACAGCTTACAGATATAATTATCAATGGCCTCTCTAAACTATTTTTGACTTGCACTACCTAATTGCTTTGATTGGTTTTGGTTTCCTAGAAATCCCTGTAACACATACACATGTGTTCTTCATATAAGCAGAGAAGCCCAATGCTGGGCTGCAGTCTGGGTTTATGTAGCAAGCCTCCTTCTTTTGATGTTTTATGCGGGAAGGAAGCCACATGGAAATGTGGATGCAGTGTGCACTTCTAAGGTTTTTTTTTTTTTTTTGGTTTTTCGAGACAGGGTTTCTCTGTGTAGCCCTGGCTGTCCTGGACTCACTTTGTAGACCAGGCTGGCCTCGAACTCACAAAGATCCGCCTGCCTCTGCCTCCCAAGTGCTGGGATTAAAGGCGTGCGCCACCACCGCCCGGCTCTAAGGTTTTTACTAAGTACCAAAGGCAGGAAACGTTGAAGTTTAGTGGCTTGGGATGGATTATGTTCTTGGCTAACTGTCTTTTTTATTTTTATTTTTCTTGAGAAAGTGTTTCTCTGTGTAGCGCTGGCTAGCCTCGAGCTCAGAGATATGCCGGTCTTTGCCTCCTGAGTGCATCACCACGTCTGGATTATTTTTAGTTTTTTAGAAAGATTTATTTATTTAATATATAAGTGCCTTGTCTTCATGCACACCAGAAGACCAGATCCCATTACAGATGGTTGTGAGCCCCCCATGTGGGAATTGAACTCACGACCTCTGGAAGAGCACCCAGTGCTCTTAACCACAGAACCATCTCTCCAGCCCCTGTTTTTAATTTTTAAAAATGTTTTTCCAAGGCAGGTCTTTCTTGGCTGTATAACCCTGGCTGGTATGACACTCAGCCAGGGCTGGCCACAAACCTGTGGCAATCCTTTTGTCTCCTGAAATCATATATCACCATGCCCAGCTTTTGCCAATTTTAAAATTATTCATTATTTATTTGTATGTATGTGTATGTTCCATAGCCCATGTGTGGAGGTCAAAAGACAGACAACCTTTCAGGGTCAGTTCTCACCCTTGGGTCTCGGGGATCGAACTCAAGTTGACAGGCTTGTTGGCAAGTGTCTTTACCCACTGAGCCATCTCTCCAGCCCCTTGCTGACTGTTGTTAAAGCATCTTGGTTCCAGCTCACGGTAGAGATGGGAAGCAGAAGCCAAGATAAGAGATGGGATGTAAAAAACACATTAGAGCTTAGCTAGTAATCCCTCTTGCTTCCTGTACCCATGGCTGCCTCCTTGCCATGACTATTTTTGTCCCTGTTCTCTCTATGTCCTCTTCCAACATTGCTCAGATTATAGGCAGGCAGTGAGGCGAGAGGGTGAAGATTCTAAACATGATCTCTGTAAGCATCGGAATCCCTGGTACTTTTCTGTAGCCCTCACTGTCTGTGGGATATGTAGACTTGGTTCTCTCAGCTGCAGCGGTTGCACCTGTCAGGCCACTTCCTCTCCCATCTCCTCACACAATAATGGGCCTGGGATGGAGAAAATGAGGGGAGATTCAAGAGGGTAACAAAGTCGAGAGCTTGACTGGTGGCTTGCTCTTTCAGCTCTTGGTTCCTGAGAGTGAGCTAATAAGGTTGGAGAAGGGTTCAAAACCTGCTAGGGTTGACCATAGGCTGTGGGAGGGAACCTGAGGAGACTGAAGAATGAAGGGGTCAAATAGGCCTGATGAGACCACCACCATAGCTAGTCATTTATTCCCCTCAGTAGTTGCCAAGGATATAGACAGAGGGCCTAGGTCCAGGCCAGCCAACAGGCAGGGACTAAGAGGTAAGTAGTGCTGGTTAGTTTTTTGCCAGTGTAACACAAATTAGAGTCACCTTGTGGTAGTTTGAATAAGAATGGCCCCTGTAGGCTCCTATTTGAGGTCACCAGGGAGTGGCACTATTTCAAAGGATTGGGAGGTGTGGCGTTGCTGGAGGATGTGTGTCACTAGAGGGGGCTTTGAGGTTTCAAAAAGCCCATTTTTTTTTTCCCTCTCTTCCTGCTGCCTGTGGATCCAGATGTAGAACTCTCAGTTACTTCTCCAGCACCATGTCTGCCTATGTTCTAGCCTGTGTCCTGCCATGATGAAAATGAACTAAACTTCTAAACTGTCAGTCAGCCCCAATTAAATGCTTTCTTTTATAAGAGTAGCCCTCACTCTCTGTGGTATATGTAGAGCCAAGTCTACATATACCACAGAGACTTGGTTCTACATATACCACAGAGAGTGAGACTTTCTTCATTCCTTCCTGTTGGGAACCATGTGGGAGGAACAGCAGAACGTTCAGCTTTAGAACTCATGGAACGCAGCCCACCCACCAGCTAATACAACCATGATGGGTGAGCCTCAGAGAGGCAGAGCCCTGAGGACTACGTGCTCTGACTGTTCTGAGTGTGTGCTGAGGACTTCATGCTGCTGTGGAGTTTTGCTCTGCTTGCTGCCCTCACATCCCGTCCCTTACAATCTAAGGGTTGTATGAAAACTCTCAGGGGCTTCCAGCCCCTCACTGGGCAGTAGCATTTGCACTTACAGTAATAATTCTTGATCTTTTTCAGGCACTGGCCGGAGCAGATTAATGAATGATTCAACCACCACCCTTAGAAAGAACTTAGAGATACAGATTGTTAGTGATGACTACTACCTTTAGAAAGAATTTGGAAAAATAGATTGTTAGTGAAGTTAGGTTAAGATGTTTCTGTTAGTGGCTCTGATGTAGAAAACCTTAAGGAACAATTTGAAGCTCAGAAAGGCACAGTCTTAATAGTGGAGCTAGGGACTTTTTGTGGTTAGAAAACAAGAACAGTAGCAGCCTGAATGGCACAGGATGCGGTGGCTCTCTCTTGTAAAACAACGTTGATGGTCAGAGTGATGATTAATCCCTTGTGCCCATTTTTGCCCTCAGCTTCCTGATATGATTTAATAAAATTGTTAATAATTTTATTAAATATTATTAATAATAAGTAGATATGCACCTTGAAGATTTGAAAGTAGAAATAACTGATTATTTTTTATTTATATATAAAAGTTTAGATTTGGGATTCTTTTTTTTTTTTTTTTTGAGACAGGGTTTCTCTCTGTGTAGCCCTGGCTGTCCTAGACTCACTTTGTAGACCAGACTGACCTCGAACTCAGAGATCCGCCTGGCTCTGCCTCTGAAGTGCTGGGATTTTTTTCTTTCCTTTTTTTTTTTTTTTTTTTTTTTTTTGAGACAGGATTTCTCTATGTAGCCCTAGCTGTCCTGGACTCACAGAGATCTGTCTCTACTTCCTGGGTGCTGGGACTAAAGGCATGCGCCACCACGCCCAGCAATTACAGACAGCTATGAGCTGCAATGTTGGTGGTGGGATTTGAACCTGGATCTTTTAGAAGAGCAGCCAGTGTTCTTAACTGCTGAGCCATCATTCCAGCCCCTTTGGTTTTTTTTTTTTTTTCTTTTTTTTTTTTTGAGACAGGATTTCTCTGTGTAACAGAGCCTTGGCTGTCCTGGACTCACTTTGCAGACCAAGCTGGCCTCAAACTCACAGAGATCTGCCTGTCTCTGCCTCCCCAGTGTTGGGATTAAAGAATAAGACTGCCTTTTAAGATGAATAGTAGGGCTGGAGAGATGGCTCAGCAGTTAAGAGCACTGGCTGCTCTTCCAAAGAAAGGACCTGGATTCAAATCCCAGAACTCACATGGGAGTTCACAGCTGTCTGTAATTGCCATTAATCCCAGCCCTCTAGAGGCAGAGGCAGGAGGATATCTGTGAATTCAAGGCTAGCCTGGTCTACAGAGTGAGTCCAGAAAAGCCAAGGACACACAGAGAAACCTGTTTCAAAAAAAAAAAGATAGTCTTTTCTTTGTAACTACAAACTTTCAGTCTATCAGTAAGAGGAACTCCCTGAAAAATTACCTTGCTCACTTATACTTTGTTAATCTATAACAAATTGCTTAGTTACAAATGTATGTGGGAGCTGGGCGTGGTGGCACACGCCTTTAATCCCAGCACTTGGGAGGCAGAGGCAGGTGGATCTCTGTGAGTTCAAGACCAGCCTGGTCTACAAAGTGAGACCAGGACAGCCAGGGCTACACAGAGAAATCCTGTCTCTAAAAACCAAAAAAAAAGAAAACCAGTAACAACAACAAAAACAAATGTATGTGGGTTCTTAGGAATAATTTGTTTTTTGCCCATAACATGTAAAACTGTTGATCATGTGAACATGATTGGGGAACATGTGTTTTTCTATGTGTACTCATTGTAATCATTTACTTAAAGAAAATACAATGTAACTACATTGTGATTTTTTGTACTGCCTGAAAGATATTGCTGGGGCATATAAGCTGCGGTAGAAAAAACAAAGGAATGGGAACTGGAGCATTCCTCTATCCACCAAACATGTGTATATGTGTATGTATGTGTATCCGTGAATACATGTTTGCACGTATATATATAATTTGGTTGGAGTTTTTGCTCTATCCATATGAATGTGTATATGTCTGTATGTCTATATGTGTGTCTGTGTATATGCATGTATGTATGTATCTGAAGCTTGTTGGAACTGGAGCATGTCTTGATTCATCTTTTAATGTAAGTGTGTGTGTGTGTGTGTGTGTGTGTGTGTGTGTGTGTGTGTGTGATCTCTTTTTTCTTTCTTGTCCTTTCTTTTGACACTTGCCACTATTCATGGAAGTCCCCACCCCAGAAGCTACCAGCTCTAGCCCCTGCTTCCTACCATCAGTGGAAAACCTGTCAGTAGCAACGAGCTCCAACCTTGAGAATGAAACCTTTTACCATCAGAGAAAGTCTGCTGAGAAAGTCTGCTGGGTGTTCCACCAGCTCTTTATCTATGCCCTGCCTCAGTTTACCCTGTGTTGAAGCTGGACGTTGACACCCTCCCTGTTCCTAGTCAGGGTTCCATGACTCAACCTTCACCATGGCAGTCAGTGTATTTAATTTTAACCATTTTTGTGGGGTTGTAGTGAGGACTCATTGTACTTTAAATTTCCATTTCTTTGATGATTAACCATGGTGAGCATTTGTTTGGTTTTGGTGACGCTATATTTGTGTTTCTGCCTGTATGAAGTGTTTACTCAAAGGCCAATTTGAAAGACTTCTTGTCTTAGTTGTTAGAGACATTCTTATTTGTCATATACGTAACTTGTGAATATTTTTTCCAACTGGTGGCTTGCCTTGTCATTATTTTAATGATAGCTGGTGATAAGCAGAAGCTTTAAGTTTTGATGAAACTTAATATTTGTTTTCTGTAACCAGTTTATAAAGCCTTTCTCTTCCTGAGTCACAAACATACTCATGTTCCCACTAAAGCACCATATGACTACATCATTTATGTTTGTATCTGTGATTCATTCAAAATTACTTTGGTGTATGGTATTATGGACCAGATTTACTTTTTCTCCATATGGACATTGTTTTTACAGCTTTATTTATATATCAAACCTTTCCTCCTGTTTAATTGCTTTTGATGCCCTTTTGGAAAAGCAAATGAGAATTTAAATACCAGTCTATTTCTGAGTTCTGTTTCACAAATTTGTATTAAAAAATACTTTTTAGGAAGCAGAACATTTACTGTGTGAGTAATTGTTGGTGCTCTCAGCATGAGCTAGAGGCAGCAAGGCTGATTTCTGGAGTCTAGGCGCTGTTCCTTTCACAGGACACCTGTGGTTTTTCATCCATCTTGGTAGCACATTGCTTCTTGGCCTTGATACTCCACTCGCCCTTTCTCTTGTAATTGGCAGGAAAGCCATGGTCGGACTTCTGAGGTGGCACAAGGTGTGCATCTTAGTACAATGCATTCCAAATGGTGACAGTCCCTAGATATCCTGCTTCTGCAGTGAGACCAATGAGATGACAAAACCTATTTGTTGGTCTTTAAATCAACAGTGAACTGTGTTTTGTGCCCTGGGACTCACTTGTTAGGCAAGTATTTTTCCACGGAGCTATACTTCTACATTCACTAAATTGATTCATTCACTCATGTTGGTTTTTTTCCATTTATTTATTGAGAGAAAGTGTGTGTGTGTGTGTGTGTGTGTGTGTGTGTGCACATATAGGCATGTGTATGTAATGGCATGTGTGTGCAGGCATGTGTGTGCAATGGCATGCCTGTGGAGGCCAGAGGACCACTTGCAGGAGTTGGTTCTCTCCGCCTACATTGTGGATCCTGGGGACTGAACTCAGGTGGTCAGGCTTGGCAGTGGTCAGTTTTACTCTTGGAGCAATCTTGCCAACTCTGTTCAGTTCTTTTGAGATGAGGGTCTTTACCAGGTGGTTCAAGCTGTCCTTGAACTGGCAGTCCTCTTGTCTTAGACTCCCAAGTCCTGGGATTACAGTCACATGCCACCAGGAGAGTTCCCTCCTCCTGTTGCTAAGCATGGTGTTAGGGCATCATTTAAGTCCAGGTGGTTGGTCATATTCAAGCCCTGTGTGTCCTTACTGAGATTTTGGTTGTTTTGGTTTTGGTCTAGTTTTTCCATAAATCAGTGAAAAAGAAAGATTAAGATCATAGAATTGCTTGCTCTTTAAAACTTTTTGTATATGTTTTCAGTATTTAAATCAGTATATACATATTATTTTCTGATGAATCAATACTTTCATTATGGAATATTTTCTTTTTTTTTTTTTTGGTTTTTCAAGACAGGGTTTCTCTGTTTAACAGCTCTGGCTGTCCTGGACTCACTTTGTAGACCAGGCTGGCCTCGAACTCGCAAAGATCCGCCTGCCTCTGCCTCCCAAGAGCTGGGATTAAAGGCGTGCGCCACCACCGCCCGGCGGAATATCTTCTTTATGTTAATAATTTTATTCTAGAAGTCTGCTTTTCTGATATTACCATTGTCTCTCCAGTATTTTTTTTTTTGCCTGAACAGGGTTTCTCTGTGTAGCCCTGGCTGACCTGCAACTCACTGTGTAGACCAGACTGACCTCAAACTCTCAGAGATCCAACTGCCTCTGCCTCCCATGGGATTAAAGGTGTGCGCCACCACACTCGACGTCTCTCCAGTCTTACACTTATCATGTCATAGCTTATCTTTGCTCATTTAATTACTTTCAGTCTCTTAGTTTATGTATCCATATTTGTACATATCATAGAAAAACTATAATTAGGTTTTGCCTCTTGATTTATTCAGAAAAACTGTCATTAAAATGTAGTGCAATGGGATCGGGACTGTAGCTCAGCTGGCAGAATGCTTGCCCAGCAGGCATGAAGCTCTCGCGTGAATTCCTGTTCATATAGACCAGATCTGGTGACCCATACCTGTAATCCCAGCACTCAGAAGGTTGAGAAGAAGACTCTTAACACTAAGGACAGCCGGGCGGTGGTGGCGCACACCTTTAATCCCAGCACTTGGGAGGCAGAGACAGGTGGATCTTTGTGAGTTCGAGGCCAGCCTGGTCTACAAAGTGAGTCCAGGACAGCCAGGGCTACACAGAGAAACCCTGTCTCGAAAAAAAAAAAAAAAAAAAAAAAAAAACCACTAAGGACAATGAGGACAGTGACTGGTGACCAGTCTGAGGTATGCAAGACTCTGACTCAAAATCATTCTTTTAAGGCTAGAGAGATGGCTCAGTAGTGAAAAGCACTTGCAGGTCTTGTAGAGGACCCAGATTCAATTCCCAGCACGCAGATCGTGGTTTAGGCATCTCTAGCTCTAAGGGTTTGGCGCCCTCTTCTGGGTTAGACTTAGGACTGCTGTGTGGTTTCTGTTTGTCCCTTCTGTTATTAATTCTCTATTTTCACTGTTTCCTTTGGGATAGTTGAATGCTTTATCAAATCCCCCTTTAAGTTATAAACTGGTGTTGTAGTTATAACATTCTATTTCTAACTTTTGGTGGAGAGATTGCAATGCCAGACCCTTGATCATGTATCATATCTTAAATCTGTCATTGTTTTCTGTCAGACTGATAATTCCTACTGGTTTGTTTCAGGCTTGTTGGCGTTTTCCCCTTCTCTCTAGTTTGCTTTTACACCCTTTCTGTTGTAATTTTTCATTTTGGGCATTGTATTTTTTACTTTCATAAATTTTCATGTTTCCTTTGCATTGTTCTTTCTTTGGAGTTTTCCTAGCTTTTCACTCATTTTGTGTTCTCATTCTGAAGATTGACTGACTGACTGATTGATTACCTTATGGAGCACACATAGGACAGCTGCCTTGAAGTCTTCTGGTGCCAATTCCAACTTCTGAGTTGTCTCTGGATTGGTCTTTGCTAATTGCTTTTCCTTTGAGATTGGTTTTCATATTCCTGCCACTTCCTGTGCCAAGCGAGTTTATAATATGGTGCATATATATTTATGCTAATATTATATCGTGGAGATTTTCAGCTCTGTTCTATATTTCTTTTTTTTTTTTTTTTTTGGTTTTTTTCGAGACAGGGTTTCTCTATGTAGCTCTGGCTGTCCTGGACTTGCTTTGTAGACCAGGCTGGCCTCGAACTCACAGAGATCCGCCTGCCTCTGCCTCCCGAGTGCTGGGATTAAAGGCGTGCGCCACCACCGCCCGGCATGTTCTATATTTCTTTGGAGATATTTCAGAAGAAACTGTGGGGCACTTTTCTCAAAGTGGTGGAAATATTATACAAGCCCATTAAGAGTGTGAGTTCTGGCTACTCCATGTCTCACCAGTCACTTTTTTAGGCAACAGCTCAAAGCTCTGTTCAGTTATGATATCTTTTCTAAAAGTTTTATTGTGTGTTTGCATGATGTGTGTGGGGACCCGTGCAGCGGCCCGTGTGTATAAGATAGAAGACAACTTTATGGGGTCAGTTTCTTCCATTTCTTCCTTCCACTTTGTTCTGAGTTGGGAGGGGCCTGACCTTTTGGTTTCCAGGTTTGCATGGTATGCACCCCTAACTGGCTGGGCCATTTCATCAGCCCAGACATTTCTAGATGGTCTTCCCTACACAGTACCCTGAATATGCACTGCTTCGGGCTTAGTCAGAAATTTGGGCAGAGGGAAAACCTAGGGCTTATGATTCGCTTCTCTAGCTGTCTGGGATGCTGTCTTTGATTTCAAGCCTTCATGGTGTCTCTTAAGTGTCCTCTACTTCTTCAGGCCAGGAGAATGGTGGGTTTTCTGGCTGATTGTTAGCTGTCTCACAAGATCCTGACTATATTCTGCCCCAGGACACAAGTTGTTTTTGGTTTTCTTTTTACATTTCCTTTGTTTTATTTTCATGTGTCTGGGTGTTTTGTTTGCATTTATGTCTGTGCACCATGTGTATGTGTAGTACAGTACCCATGGAGGCCAGAAGAGGGCGTTGGGCCCATTGGGACTGAAGTACCGATGGTTGTGAACAGCTTTGTGGGTTCTAGGAACCAAAGCTATGTCTACTGGAAGATCAGCCAATGTTCTTAACTGCAGAACTATCTTTTCAGTCCTGGGACACAAATTTTATAAACCAAAAATATAATCTGAAAGTCCTTAGTCCAATCTATTGTCTACTTGTCCAGTCTACTGTCCAACTTTTGATGCCTCCTGGACCTTTTTTCTGTTTCAAATGTTGTTTATTTCTTTTTTATTTTTTATTTTATTTTTTTTAAGATTTATTTATTTATTTTACATAGATGAGAGCTCTATCTGCATGTACTCCTTCATCCCGGAAGAGGGCATCAGATTCCAGTATAGATGGTTGTGAGCCACCATGTGGTTGCTGGGAATTGAACTCTGAACCTCTGGAAGAGCAAACAGTGCTCTTAACCGGTGAGCCATCTCTCCAGCCCCTATTTCTTTGTTTATTTACACAGAGTTTATCATTGGTACAATGGGAGGGAAGGCATGACTTGCCTATGCTAATCCTTTGCCATATTTACCATGGTACATCCCACATATTTTTAGCTGCACATGCGTTCATCTGCCCACAGGTGACATTTTTCAAGTCTGGCCTTATCCCTGAGCTGATGAAAAGTGATGTGTGTGAGTAAGGCTGCATGTCACTGCTCTTTTCCTTTCTTCTTTTAGTCATGGTCTTATGTAGCCCAGGATAGTCTCAAGCCTTCTATGAAGCTGAGGATGAAACTTCTTCTACCTCCAGCTCCTGCATCTTGGGATAACAGACATGTGCCACCATGCTTGGTTTGTGTGGTACTGAAAAGTCAGAGGCTCATGCTTGCTAGGCAAGCATTCTACCAACTAAACTACAACTCTCCCCTCTGAAGTCCACATCCCCTTTAAAAAAAATTCTTTTGTGATGTTTATTTATTTTATGTGTTAGTGTTTTAGCTGCATGTATGTTTATATGTAAGTATTGTTTTAACATGCATGTACCGTGTGTGTGTGTGTGTGTGTGTGTGTGTGTAGTGCCCTCAGAGGCCAGATGTGAGTGTCAGATCCCCTGGGACTAGAGTTATAGATGGTTGTTTTCTGCCATGGGGTGCTGGGAATTGAACCCGGGTCCTCTGGAAGAGCAGCCATTGCTTTTAACTATTGAGTCATGTCTCCAGCTCCTGGGGTTCACATTTTAAAATTTTTTTTGTTTATTTTACATCTCAATTACCCTCCTTCCCCTCCTCCCAGTTCCACCCTCCCACCCACTTTCCTCATACTCTGCCCGCCCACTCAGTACCAACCCACTCTGGCACATCAAACTGCATCCGGACTAGGTGCTTCCTCTTCCATTAAGGCAAGATAAGGCAGCTCTGCTAGGAAAATGAGCTCCAGAGGGAGGCAACATCGTCTAAGTCCGAGTTAGACCCTGTTCAATTGTTAGGGGATCCACTTGAGGAGCAAGCAGCCTGTCAGCTTCATATGTGTAATGGGCCTAGGACCAATCCTTGCAAGTTCTTTGGTTGGTGGTTCAGTCTCCATGAGTGTCTTAGTTAATTGGTTATGTGGGTCTTCTTGTGATGTCCTTGGTCCCTCCAGTTTCCTCAAACCTTCCCCTGACTCTTCTGCAAGACTCCCTGATTTTCCTCTAGTGCTTGTCTGTGGGTCTCTACATCTGTTTCCATTATCTGCTGGATAAGGCTTCTTGGATGGCAGCAACATTGGGTTCCTGTCCAGATCCCTCTCTCCACCCACTTCCGATGTCTACTTTACCTCCTGGGGTTCACATTTTAAAAAGGAATCTGCTTCCTCTTTTTCTTCTCTTGTCTTGGGCCACAGGGAATGGCAGAATGATAAAAAGAACCACAAACTCCTACAGCATCCTTAAATAGAGCCACCCACCTCTCCCGGATGTCCACATCCATCTTGGTGGTCGTGAGAGACAAGTTCCTGTTTTATTTCAGCCAACGTGTTCCTGTTAGAGCAGCATGATGGAGTGCAGTGAGAGCCCGTGAAGTCCATCTCCAGGCTGTTTAGTGAACAGATGCAGTGAGAGCCCGTGAAGTCCATCTCCAGGCTCTTTAGTGAACAGATGCAGTGAGAGCCCGTGAAGTCCATCTCCAGGCTCTTTAGTGAACAGATGCAGGGTGAAGCCCCACTACCCTCCTTACACCAATGCGGAAAGAAAGAAAAATGGCTACCTGGCTAAGATTTGTGTGTAAGGCCACTATTACAAATGACAAACAGGGGAAAACCTTCCTATCTATTTAGTATGTATTATATGTGATGAAGGAGCCTCTGTAAGGAAATAAACATGCAAGAAAACAGACAAATGAGCATTTTCTACCAGGATGAAGCGCGACCGGTCATGAGGAAGACAGTTGAGCATAAGGACTAAGAAGGGGTACAGTGGCAGGAGTTCAGCAAGGTCTGCTTGTCTAGGTTCTCCTTTGTGTCCTCCATGCATCTTCTGAGGTTAGGGCACTCCTTGCCTTTGGGTTTGAGGACAGCATCTTTCACATCAGAGGTGTCAGGGGATGGAGGAGGGGAGGAAACCCCTCTGAGGTTTTGTGATCTTCAGAGAGGGGCAGGGATGGCGAGGAAAATCTCCTTGCACACGCTGTTTCCCAGATTCTTCAGCATGAAATACTTACTGTGCAAGAAGCTGAGTTTTGGGGTAAGTGTTTTGAATACATCAAGTGGAATGACTACCTCCCAAAGATGCAGAATACCTCTCTCATTCCAGAAATTTCCCTTTGTTCAATTCAACAGTTAGCTTTCCCTCCCACCAACAACTACATTCTCATTTTTTTCTTTTATTTTCTCTTTTTTTTTTTTTGAGACAGGGTTTCTCTGTGTATCCCTCACTTTGTAGACCAGGCTGACCTCAAACTCACAGAGATGCACTTACCTCTGCCTTCCAAGTGCTGGGATTAAAAGAGTGTGTTGCCACACATGGCTACTTTCGAATTTTTACTATTGTATAAGTTTAATCTGTTTGAGAATTTCATGTGGTCTTGTATTGTATTTTTTGTATATGACGTCTTTCGCCTGACATAATAGTTTTGCATGTAATCCATTTTGTGCCACATGTCAATATTTCAGAGAGTGTGTGTGGGGCGTGCAAGGCACAATGGAAGTCAGAGGACAACTCTCCAGCATGAGTTCCCTCCTGTCACTTTGTGGGATCCAGGGATAGAGCTTAGGTTGTCAGTCCTGTGTGCAAGAACCACTACCCACTGAGCATCTTGTCAGCTCTTGCTGCTTTTCAACAATTGGGTTTTGGGCATGCAGTGCCCTTGGAGAGGCCATCAGCTTCTCTGAGCTGGAGTTACAAAGGGTTGTGAGCCACCATAGGAATGCTGGGAAATGCTAAGCCATCCCTCCAGCCCAGTAGTTCTCAACCTTCCTAATTCTGTGACCCTTGAATACAGTTCCTCGTGTTGTGGTGACACCCAGTCATAAAATTATTTGTGTTCCTACTTCATAGCTTTTAATTTGCTACTGTTATGAATCATAATGTAAACATCTGATATTCCAGATGATCTTGGTGACCCCTGTGAAGGGTCATCAACCCTCAGGCTGAGAACCACTGCTCTAGCCTCTCAGTTTTTAATGGTTTTTCTTTTCTTTTTTTCTGTTGTGATTAAGCTGCTATGAAGACTTTTGCTCCTTATCTTACAATGCTATTGTAATCTTAAAAACTTACTGCAAAGCCTTTAATACCAGCACTCGGAAGGCAGAGGGTGATCCCATGATCTGAGTGTGGTTGGGTGGCAGGTCATTGTCACTGCCCAGCATCTCGCAAGGATGGCAGCGGGCTAGGAAAGAGATCAGAGTTTGAAGTACAGGTTCTCCTGAAGGCTTATCATAAAGTCAAACGGATCATTAAGTCATTGTGTCGGGAATACCATGTGTCCATCTCTCTGCAACTATCTAAAAGTGTAGTTACTGAATCATAAGGAAAATACATGTTTCACTTTTTTTTTTTTTTTTTGGTTTTTCGAGGCAGGATTTTTTTGTGTAGCCCTGGCCATCCTCGACTCACTTTGTAGATGAGGCTGGCCTTGAACTCACAGAGATCCGCCTGCCTCTGCCTCTTGGGTGCTGGGATTAAAGGCGTGCGCTACCATGCCCAGTATGTTTCACTTTTCTAACAAACTATCGCCGGGCGGTGGTGGCGCACGCCTTTAATCCCAGCACTCGGGAGGCAGAGGCAAGCGGATCTCTGTGAGTTTGAGGCCAGCCTTGTCTACAAAGGGAGTCCAGGACAGCCAGATCTGTTATACAGAGAAACCCTGTCTTGAAAAACCAAAAAAAAAAAAAAAATCAAACTATCAAACACCTCTTTCCACCAGCTCACATGCTCACCAGCAACCTAGAACCCCCATTTCCTCTGCTTCCTCCCCAAGCTGGTATTGGTCACTGTAGTAGGTAAAACAATCTCACTGAGATTTGAATGTTCTCTTCTGTTATCACTTAAAAGGCTGCCCACTTTTACATACCTGGCTGCTCATAGTTCTCTTTGAGAAGTGACTATTTCATTTTTTGTCTCTGCTCTTAAAATTGTTTTCTTTTCATTGCTGATTTGTATTTACTGGTAGCATAAAATGGAGCTTTTATATATTTACTTGTAACATACATGACAGGGCCACTGTCCCCGAATAAAGCACCTTGGCATTTGAGAACGGAAGAAGAAGGAAGGCCACTCTGACATCCTCCCCTGAAGCTGGCCCTGCAACAATTTTCCCACCTTCCTGCGAAGTAGGTCACAATGCAGAGAGGTCACAAGATGGCCTCAGACAGACACACTCCGTGCTCTAGCCTCCTGAGTTCTGGAGTTACAGGTATGAGCCACCATGCTCAGCTTTTTCATCTTCCTCATAACAGCAGATCTAGCTAGACTAACAGTATTAGGAAATACCTCATTGTGATCTGAATTTCTGTTTTTACTCTGTGTGTGTGTGTGTGTGTGCGTGTGTGTGTGGAGGGGGGGGCTGTGTATGCATGCTTTGTATACGTGTGTGCTGTGTGTGTCTGTACCTGAGGTTGGTGTTGGATGTCTTTCTCTGTTGCTCTTCCACTTTAGTTACCGAGGCAGGGTCTTCTGGGAAACTGGGATCTCAGCTGACGTGATACGTCTACCTAGCTGGCTTGCCTGGGGTTGCCCTGTCTGAACATCACACCTGCCCAGCTTTTGTTTGGGTGCTGGGAATCTGAAGTATAGACCTTCCGTTTGCACGGCGGACACTCTAATAAGCGAGCCATCCTGCTAGCCATATGCTTATATGATTAAAGAAGTTGAGCGTTTTAATGTACCTGCTGGACATTTTTATGTCTTCCTTTGTGAAATGTCTATTCAAGTCCATCGTCTGTTTTGCATAGAGCTGTTTGCTTTCTTGTAACTGAGTTGGTTGGGGTCCTTGTTTATCCGGTACATGATCCATAGATGCTTCCTCCTAACCTTGGGTGATCCCTTGGCTCTATTTCCTTTCCTGAGAGTTTTGCAGCTGATACATCCCATTGTCTATTTTTGTTCCCACTGTCTGTTTTGGAGTCATATCTAAGAAGTGACCCCCCACATCAGTGCCGTGGAGCTTTTCCTCCACTCTTTCCTAATAGCTTTAGGCTTTATGTTTAAGTGTTCATCCATTTCATGGTGAGTCTCCCCGAAGCATGGGATCCAGGCCATTTTCACTTCTGTGGATGTGAGGACCCACCCTCTTAACAGTTGTTATTGGAAATACTGTCCTTCCCACGTTTCCTATTTTGTCTCCTTTGTTCACTACACATTAATGCTTTTGTCTTGGCCATTTAATTTTACCAGAGCATTTTATGCTTTCGTGTGCTTTTCTGTTAGTAATTAGTCTTCTTCCTTCAGCTTGAAGAACTCAGCTTTTCTTTTTTTCCTTACAGAAGGCCTCGTGATGATATTCCATCTCAGCTTTTCTTAGAGGAGTCCTCCTCTGCTTGGAACTAACTTTGCAAGAAGTCTTTATGATTCACCTTTTTAATTTTTGTTTATTTTTGAGGGCTGTAATTACAGGTGTGTGGTACCATGCCTGGTTTACAATTTCCTTTTAAATCCTGTTACATCTTCAATAGTTAGCATTCAAAACAAAAAGCATTTGGTAGCATGTATAGAAAAGATTCAGGAAATATGATTTGAAAAGAAGTAAAAGGAAAAGGTGGAAAAAACCACTTTGTTATTCTCAATGTGGAAACAAATACCTTTTTAAGGGTTTTAACCACATAAGCCAAGAATGTGTTGGTTTGGGCGAAGTTTCCTCAGAATGTTAAGTGATAACATAAAAACATTGCTGATGGTATGGAACATGGAAATAGCCAACGGTGTGGAGCATGAAAAGCCTCCAGAGGTACCACAGCAAGCTTCCAGACAGGAAATGCCAGTCACTTTGGGAATCAAAGAACAAGAAGATGGCTGGTATAGAAACTGAAATAGAGAAAAATGCACAGAGAGATACAGAAGAAGCCCATGCATGTACACACACACACACACACACACACACACACACACACCACACACACACACACCACACACACACACACACACACACACACACACACACACACACACCACACACACACACACACACACACACACACACACACACACACACACACACCACAGTCAGGTGAAAGACAAAGGTAGATTGATACACAGTTTCACATGCTTGAAATAGACCTCAGTCTAAATATGTTCACTTAAGGACTCTGAGTACTACAGATTGTATAAAGTTCATCTGAAAAAAAAAAAAAAAAAACAGAGAGGGAAAATTGCTTTGTTTGTGACCCTTGCTCCTTCACGGAAATTAGTGTCTACTTGATAATGCCTTGTTATGTTCTTTATCATCTAGGAAATGGTTCTTAGGGATCAGTGGGTGCAGTTATATGGCTTCAGAAGATAATTCCAAGTTAATAATACAGGAAACTATATTTGTGCCAGTTATCAATGTTTTGCCTCTCAGCTTCAAATAGATGTCCTCGTGGATCTGTCCCTTAGGTGAGTGCGATACTCAGCTTTCTCACTAGAGGGCGATAGAGCAGCGAGCTTGGAGGACTGCAGTAAATCTCCCCTATTAAAATGGGGGTGATGTCCAATAAACCCATAACAATGGAAAAGGTAGTTAAGCTGAAAAGTATTTGATGCACCTAGCATGGAACATCTAACCCAGCCTAGCCTTCCTTCCCAATAGTCAGAACACTTACATTAGTCTGCTGTATTTGGGCAAAGCCCATCTTCCACACTCATGAGTGTACACGTAGTTTATTGAATTTTTTGCCGAAGATAAGAAGCAGAATAGTTTTGTCAATATACTTTTGTGCCATCACAAGGCCAGAAAAGTATAAACTGTGAACTGCTTTACAAGTTGGAGTGTGTCTGCATTTTTGCTATCTGTGCCTCTGGCCTGCTGGGTCAGTATAGTGGCTGTGAGGACATTTGATGGAGTTCTCAGCTCCAACCATATCTCATAATGTGGGGTTTCTCCAGCCACCCTGTAGTTTCAGCCTATGCCTACCAGCTCTGAAAAGATTCTGCTTCCCTGAAACCCAGTGGCCTCCCACTGAGGGGCCTGCCCTTCTGTGCTGTCTGTGCTGGTAGGCTGCATTAGTCTGCACTATGGGGAGTTCCTGCCTGCCAGGGGAAAACAACTGGGTCTAGCTCATGCAAATCCCCTCCCTGCTGTGGGAAGCAAGCTCAGTTCTCCAAGATCTGAGCATCCATGGTGGTGGCGGCAGGGGGCATCCTTTCAAGTATGTCTTTCCTTGGGTAATCTTAGTTTTAGGGCGCTTACATAATTTCCTAGTAGGCCATGGTCATCAACTGTCATCCCTTGATATGTTCTTACACTACATTTCATCTTCGAGGCTGTTGATTTATACAGCAACACTGATGTTTTTTTTTTTTTTTTTTTTTTTTTTGGTTTTTCGAGACAGGATTTCTCTGTGTAGCCCTGGCTGTCCTGGACTCACTTTGTAGACCAGGCTGGCCTCGAACTCGCAAAGATCCGCCTGCCTCTGCCTCCCAAGTGCTGGGATTAAAGGCGTGCGCCACCACTGCCCGGCTTAACACTGATGTTTTGAGACACGACTGCCTTCCCATTTGTCGAGAGGAATTTATAAAACGCAGTACCAGTCAGTTTCTTGCTGCTTTTCCTGCCTCATTTTGATTTGGGGGGGCTTTGAAACTGGGTTGGTCTCTCACCTCTGAGAGGAAACAAACACACCCTTTGCTTCCATAGCTAGACTGTCTGGAGTGTAGCTCATATGTGGCTTGAGACTTGAGAGGAAGCAAGAGTCCGAAGACCCCTACTGGAGAGGTCAGTGGCCATCCGTTCAGTCAGGGCAGCACTTGAAATTACTGAGTATGTGACAGTGACATTCTTAGGAAAACAGTGATGTACCATCTAGCCCACAGTCTTAGTCTGTTTAAACGTAAAGGAGACTTAGAGAAGGAAGAATGGAGAGCAGAGAGCCTTGTCACATGGGGTTACACCAAAGCTGGGCAAGACAAAAATCAGTAATATAAATAATGTAGCTAAATTCAGTAAATATGCCATGGCTTTGAACTTCTGTGATCCTAACAATAGAAACTGTGACCATAACCATGGCTCTTACAAGTTAAGGTGCACCAGAATAAGCTAGAGAAAGTAATAAACCCGAGGTCCCAGTCTACCCTGGTGTCTTAGCAATTAGCAGTTGTAAGGTGCATCCCAGGGGATTCTGATGCAGGTAGTATTTTACTTTTGAGAAACCATAAATTGGCATCAAATGAGCTCCCATTTTTTAAAAAAGTAAGGTTTTTATCTAAAGTCAGAGTAGGTAAATGGTTCACGCATCCCTTTGCAGTATGGAAATGGTTATCATTTAATCTGATGCTTCACCCAAGAGTTAAGTTGTATGTCCTTTGCCATTGATGTCTGTGTGACCAGGACCTCGTGTGTCCCTGATCATTTCAGATCTGCTGGAAATGAAGAAGTGATTTCAGATAGTCCTTTTTCTTTCTAGTAGTAAGGTGAATAAACCTATTTTTCTCCAAAAAAAAGAAAGAAAAACCCCAATAATTCTGAATTAGCAGACTAAAGCTAAGTAGTATCAAGAATACTAAAACTAGACAGCAATGAATTTAGAAACACAAGAATAAAAACCCAGTATTTTCCTAAGTATCCAGAAAAACAAAACCAGTAATTTAATGAAAGATGCTGGGATACTTCAACATTGACAGGAGAGGGCCCCCCCAAGGAAGCCCCACCCCCAGGGGAGGAGCTAATAGTTATTGATGTGACTGGAGGAAGTGGAGGTGGGGGTGGTGGTCATTTTTTGAGGGTGTGGCCAGTGGGAGGTTGCCCCACCTTCATGCACATGTGGGCAGCAGTAATTGGATTCAGTGGATTATAACAATAACAAAAAAAAGTCACAGAAGTTGTGAGAAAGGGTTGTGCTGAAAGGGTCTAGGGGAAGTTGGGGAGGATGTTAATATTAAAAGATGTGGCTTGGCGTAGTGGCACACACCTTTAATTCCAGCCTTAGGAGGCAGAGGCAGGCAGATCTCTGTGAGTTCAAGGCCAACCTGGTCTACAAAGTGAGTCCAGGACAGCCAGGGCTACACAGAGAAACCCTGTCTCAAAAAAAAAAAAAAAACCAATAAATAAATAAAATAAGTTATAGTTTATGTGAAGTTCTTGAATAATAAGTAAACGTTTTAAACGATCAGTTAAGTACAATTGTAGCATTCAAGGCATATATGTCCTTTTTAGACTAAGTGAGTTTCAATCAGATATTAACAAGACAGAAACAGGAAAATGGGCGGGACCCAGCCCTGCTTCCTCACCTCAGTGGCACCAACTGACTTGGCCCATGCTGGCTCATTTTTCATTTTTCCATTTGGAAACCTGCTGTACTAAGTGAAACCTAAGTGTACGTACCCCTGGGGCAGAGGGAAAAACGAGTTCGGTGTCTTGGGGACTGTGGCTCCTCCTTTAATCTTTGGGGTGAAACAGCTGCCACAAGAAACAGCACGGGGGGAGGGGGGGGGGAAGCTGAGTCACGGGCTTGTAGAAAGGCAGGAACTTCCCAGGTGACCTCCTGACTCGGTCCCAGCATACAACCTTTCCTGGAACTCCCCCGGTTTCTGGTGCATTCTTAGATTCTTAGGTAACTAAGGCACTACCACACCCGATGAAAACTGGATTTTTGACATCACGTGAGTGAACGCTAGGTAATGCCGTATGTCCTCTGAAACCTTGGGCGAAGGCGTGGCTGTGGTTGCTGCTTTGTCTCAGCAGCAGGCCCTGTTAGAAGAAGGTTTCTATAGTAAATGATTTTTTTTTTTTAATAGTGAGAAAAGAATGAGAGGTGGGAAGGGACGAGAACACACGCAGGCTTTTCTAGCTGGAGGCGTTGAAAATACACTTTGAAAGTGAGGCGGTTTCTTCAAAGCGTGGCGGTCAGGTCCCAGCGTCAATGAAGACCACAGTGGTCTAAGAATCAGATTTCAGAGTCCCACTGGGGACCTCACTCACTGTAGCAGGGGAAGCGGTATTGTAGCAACCGAACAGAGGCAAAGCAGCGACCTGTTGCACTCAGCTGTGAGGTTACTTTGTTTTACATGTCTATTTCGGAAGTAGACTGACCCCAGTCATTCTGAAGTGTTTGTACTTGAACACGTGAAGGCCGGAGGACAACCTTAGGTGTCCTTCTCAGGCCCCGTGCACCCTGTGTTTTGAGGCAGGGTCTCTCACTGGCTTGGAACTTCCCAAATCCGCGATGCTGGCCGGCCAGCAAGCAAGCCTCGGGGATATGCTTGTCTCCAGCTCCCTAGTGCTGGATGACAAGTGCACCCTCCCATGCCCCGCTGTTTTCATGTGGGTGCTAACTGTTGTGCCTTGCAAGCACTTTTTCTCACATTCACCTATTGGATGGGTGGATTCACAGCACCATATCTGTGTGGCCGGCAGAAGAGTCCTTCCAGCAGCTGGTTCTTTATTTCCACGGTGCAAGTTCCAGAGACAGACCCCGAGGTTGTCAGCCTCGGCAGCACGCATCTCTACCTGTTGAACCACCCCACTATTCCTGGAGAATAATTTTGAACAGTGCTATGTCCTGGCAGCTGCAGAACTCCTCCAAGACATTTTACTGAGAACATCTGCAGACATTTGGTGGAAAAGACAATTACCCACAGGTATGGATTTTAGGTTTCTGATTGGTTCACATCTAACAAAATGCCAGCTGGGCAGGGTGTACTGCAGTAACTCAAAATAACCTTGCAGTGTAGTGTGGCTGATGGATCCTCTCTGGCTTCCTGAGTCACCGGGGCCTCTCTGAATGAAGACAGAAGCGTTTGAACGTGACCCTACAGGGTCACTGGCTTGTGCGGGTCAGTGCACTTGGGCAGTATAGAAGCCCCACTGAACAAAGTGGTAGAAATTGTTGGGTGGTCACTATGTTAGCCACAAGCAGAAACAGTTTGTGGTGTGTCATCTGCTCAAAATATAAGGCTTTCTCCAGTGGCTGTACACAGCCTGGCTCCTGGCCCGTAACCCCATTCCTGTAACCCCTGAGACTGACCCCGTGGCCCCAGAACCACTCACATGCTTGCTCACACTGAAGTCACCCTGATGTGTTTCAATAGACTCGGACCACAGAACTCGCGCTTTCATTTTCCTCCTGGGGAAAGTGTGTTTGATTCAGGAGAAATGTGGTAAGACCATCATTATCATGAAAACTTTAACCAAGTGAAGCCAAAGACCGGAGAGATGGCTGATGGGGAAAAGTACTTGTCACTCAAGCCTCATGACCCGAGTTCAACACTCAGAATCCATGTTCTCTAACTTCTACATGCATACTGTGGCACTCACACCCATGTACACATCATATACACGAGCATACACACACACAAATATGTACACACAAAACTAATTTTTTAAAAAATCAGACAAGGGGCTGGAGAGATGGCTCAGCGGTTAAGAGCACTGGCTAGTGCTCTTCCAAAGGTCCTGAGTTCAATTCCCAGCAATCACATGGTGGCTCACAACCATCCACAATGTGATCTGATGCCCTCTTCTGGCTGCAGGCAGATAGCACTCATATACATGAAACAAATAAATAAAAATCAGACAAGGCACAAAAATGTCCATATTCAATTTGACTGTCTTTGGAATTCTTCATTAAGGTTTTCATAAAATACCAAGGTCAAAAGCATAATTGTCTACATCCACCACAAAACAGAATCAAATTCGTGGTTAGCACACACATAAGGATCTTTTTCATTTTTAAAAATATAAATAACAAAAACGTTCAAAGTTTTACAGTTTTCTTAACATGTGTCTTTTTAAGGCTTTGTGTCACAGACTGGTCCTTGCAGCCTGTCATCAGGGTACACTGCCCACCAGTGAGGAAGGGCTGTCACGGATACATTCGTGAGGGTGGCACACACTCACCTATGCTGCCTCAGCCTGTGAAAACCAGCACGTCCAACACCCTCCCATCAGCCATTACACTTTCTTCTACTGAAAAGTAAATAGAGAGTGGGAAAGTTCCAGCAGCTTGCAAGCTTGAGGACCAACTGTGAAAGGCAAGAAAGATCCCTGGATACGATCTCCTCCTGTTACCCAGGAAGTCCCCAATAACCCACAGTTCATCTGCAGTCTGTCGTGAGACATCTCTCAATTAAATAGTGTTGACAGTGGCATCTTCTGGTTGGGTCTTTCCAGAGAGGTTAAAGTGGAGAGGTCAACGTTGGCAAAATGCCACTGACTACACGGCCCCCCTAGGAGTGCCATGGATGGGGAGGGCTGGGGGCAGGGGGATGGCCCCAGCCTTGGGCCGGAAGTCCGAGGGGAGTGACTCCAGCAGACACTTGACCTGCTCCTGGCCCAGCTTGATCTTGTCATCCAGCTTCCGCTGCTCGATGAGGAGCGTGGATTTCATCTTCACGAAGTGCTGGTAGTCCTGGAGCTGCTCGGCTGACAGGTAATTGGCCAGGATGTCCAGCACCACGCGCTCCCGGCGGTCCAGGTTCTCCTTGAGCTCCCGTGCATCCTCGTGCTGCCCAGCCAGGACCTTCCTTTTCTCATTCAGAGAACTCTGCCAGAGAAAGACAAGCATGTCAGTCAGTCATGACACAGGGAAGCAGACAGGCCAGGTTCCTGCATGGAGCCTCAGAGGACTGCAAACCACTGCTCTACTCAACGGTGCTAAGGAGATATATGAATAAGCTTATTATCCTTCCGTCAAACACTATGTGGTGTGGTGGTTAGCCGACTGTGGTCCAGGCTGACCTTTTTAAGGCTATGCTTACAGAGTCAATCCTCAAGTTCTCCACATTACTTTGTGTCCCCGGGGATGAGTTAGATTCTCAGCCGCCTTTCCATCTACTGAATCAAAAACTCTGCCGTGGGCTGGAGAGGGGGCACAGTGGTTCAGAGCACCGGCTGCTCTTCCAGAGCATCTGGGTTCGATTCCCAGCACCCACATGGCAGTAACAATGGCCTCTAACTCCAGTATATCCCATGCCCTCTTCTGGCCTCTTCAGGCAATGCACACATGTAGTGCACACACATATGCAAAACATCCATACATATAAAATAAAAATAAGGTTTAAAATTTTTTTTAAACCTCTAGAGGCAGGACCCCAAAATCTGTGTTTTAATAGGACCTCCTAGTGATTCTTTAAAACAAATAAAAAAATAAAACTGTAGAAGTTTTGAGAACCCCTCAATCCATAACAATGAGAATATATTTCCCATCTCTAAAGAAATCAATACCCCTATCACTATCTCAGGTTTCTTCTTGAGCTTCTAATCATAAATAAAATTCTATTCAACAAGGATGATGACAACATATTTTAGAGTTTCTTACACTAGCTCTTACAGAGGTCAGCAGCCTGCCTACCTCTTCAGGGCTAATCAACTTTTTAGAAATATTTCATGTGTTCTTACATCCGACATGCTGACACATTTTAAATACCATAGTAAGTACTTCTTAAAAATTTTGAATTGTGTTTCAGACCTTTCAGGCCAAAATGATTGAGAAATGCAAAATGGAATTCAATCATGAAGTACAGTGACTTAAGCATCCCTCATCAAAAAAGATGACCTTTTTAAGGATTATTAGAGGCTTATGTGAGTCGGCTTCAAATCCCCCAGTCTGGCTTGTCAGAGCTTTTTGAGACAGGGCCTGGAACCTGCCATCTTACCAGGCTGGACTTGAACTCAGCAATCTGCGTGCCTTAGCCTCCTCACAGGGTTAAAGGTGTGTGCCACCACCACGCCCTGCTAGCTCATGAGACATCTAGAATAATGCTTAGGAAACAACATAAAATTAAAAGGTGAATTTTATCAGTATCTCCCTCTCACAGGTTCTCTCCCCTAATCAGAAAAAGACCTAAGTCTTTGGCATTGAATCAAACAAGCCACATCTAACTCACTTTACGAAAAATTCTGAGGCCACATGCTGAGCTCCAATCACTAACAGTGTCATGCGTTAAGGACATGCGTTCCCCAACCCCACTGTATGAATATACTGGATTCGGTGTTTATTGGGTCACTTCTGCTCTTTCTACTGATACTTTTACTTCTTACAGAGGCAAACCACTGATGCTGCTGCGCACGGTGAGCACTCAGGACACTGCACAGAAGCGTGAAGCCCAGTATCTGTCACAACAGCACTGTCCTTCCAGGTGAGGACAGTGGAGTCATGCCAGTGTACCCACCCACGGCCTGGGGCTGTCTTGCTGATTTCTCTGGAGCTCATTCCTGCCCTCTCATCCCAATAGTTCTGTGGTCCTTCTCTCTCTCAGCTGTCTGTCTAACATGTCTGTCCTTTCCCCTCTCAGCTGTCTGTCTAACATGTCTGTCCTTTCCCTCTCAGCTGTCTAACATGTCTGTCCTTTCCCTCTCAGCTGTCTAACATGTCTGTCTTTTTCCCTCTCAGCTGTCTGTCTAACATGTCTGTCCTTTTCCCTCTCAGCTGTCTAACATGTCTGTCCTTTCACCTCTCAGCTGTCTAACATGTCTGTCCTTTCCCTCTCAGCTGTCTGTCTAACATGTCTGTCCTTTCCCCTCTCAGCTGTCTAACATGTCTGTCCTTTCCCTCTCAGCTGTCTAACATGTCTGTCCTTTCCCTCTCAGCTGTCTAACATGTCTGTCCTTTCCCTCTCAGCT
>CAJQZJ010033237.1:183819-198753 GCA_907164525.1 Lophiomys imhausi | reverse complement strand
GCTCTAACCCTGGATCACTGTGCTCCTAAGAGAAGATCAGTTATGAGTAAGACAACTGACACACATTTAAAGAAATAGTCCTTGGAAATACCCCAAGGGTGGGTGAAAGGCATCCATCCACACACAGAATTGTGCGTGTGTGCTCATGCCCTCCTCTCAACCCCACAAGCAAGGTGATAACAGGCATGTGGTAAAGGGAAGTAAGCAGCCAGCATGGAGGAAGATCCATTCTGAGATCCTCAGGATGAAGAGAACCTGGAACCCCAGAAGTGAAGCACAGCAGAATGGGAGGAGGTGAGCTGAGGAGCCACAGCTGTTCTCAAGAGCAATGGAGGACACTAGTTTTAAATGCTACTGCCATTCATTTCACTTTAAAACTTGCCAATATAGGTATTGGTGGAATTTTGTGTAAAGAACGAATAGGGCCCCACACAAAGCCCTACAGCCCACACATGAACCAGAACTAACTAGAGCTACTTCTCTTCCTGAGAGAATGAGTTAATCCTCTAAGTAATAAAAAGCAGTTAAAACAAAAAGGAACTGGAGAGATGGCTCAGTGGTTGAGAGCACGTGTTGCTCTTGCAGAGGATCTGGGTGTATTTCTAGCACCCACATGGTCGCTTAAGCATCTGCAACCCCAGTCCCAGAAGATCCGATGCTCCTTCCAACCTCCACGGGCACCAGGCATGTGTGTGGTGGACATACAAATACACAAAAAATAATAAATCTAAGCTGGGCGGGGTGACACACACCTTTAATCCCAGCACTTGGGAGGCAGAGGCAGATGGATCTCTGTGAGTTCAAGGCCAGCCTGGTCTACAAAGGAAGTTACAGGACAGCCAGGGCTATACAGAGAAACCTTGTCTCAAAAAACCAAAACCTAAAACCAAACAACAAAAACCCCAAACCCTAACAACTTAAAAAATAATGACGATGAGACCATGTGGTGCGTTTTGCTTCTACACTGCTGTAGTGCAGAGGTTTCGGCCTGTGGGGCCACAGAGCAAAGTGAGACACTCACTTAAAGATGGGGTGGCACACAGAGCAAAGCCTGTTCTTTTCCAAGCACAAGACCCACAAGATGGTGCCATCAGCAGTGCTGACAGGGACATTCCAGGAGGTGTTTAACAGAGCAGGGATCTGATTGAGAAGCCTTTGGTTGGAAGAAATGCTGAAGCAGCAGGAGGGAAAAATCTTCTAATGGGGTGTCTTTCAAAGCTCTCCCTGTTTCTGGGGTGTGTGTAGGTGTCCATGATGTCTTATGGTTTCATCCATTACATTAGGAGAGGGCCCGGGATACAGACTATACATACAATAAATAGAATCACACATGCAAGTTCCTCCTGACATCAATGCTGTCAGAGCACATGTGCTGTGCAAGCCATGCATGTCCTTTTGCAGAGGGCACGCCTGGGATCTATGGAGGGCTGTAGGCAAGGTGTAAGGACCACTTGCCCTGCAGAGGCAGCCTGGCCCAGATCTCCACAGTGTGTGCGGAGGCTCTGGCAACAGCATGCCCATTCTAAAAACGTTTGACATTTAAAATTTCTGCAGGAGTACCAAATGCTAACGATTACATTTCAAACCCAAGCTTTAAAGCTCTTTTCCGGGTATTGCAAGAGCTGGGGTTGTCTGGGGTCCATATCACCTTTTCCTAGAAGTATCTGGACAGCTGATACGTTCTCTAAACAAACACGTAAGAGTCTCTAGTTTTCCTCCACATAAACTACAACCAGCTGCTGAGAACAGCGTCAGAATCCCTGTGCTGTGTTGTGCCAGGAACTCCGGGTCCATCCAGCTGTGGGACTCAACCTCTCTAAGCTTTCTTTCATTGTTTCCAAAATGAGCATGGCAGTGACTTACCTGCCCCGTTGCTCGAAGGAGGCCTCTGAGAACGGTCAAGTGCCAACAGGTGGGTTAGGTGTGTGTGTCCCCACTCCCCTAGGGGAGTGTAACCATGTCACTACAAGGACCTTCACTACCTTTGGGGGAAAGCAGAAGCAGCTTCCTCACTACCTTTTTCTCATTGACGTCCTCCTGCTCCTCCTCCTCCTGAGCATCCTCCGGCATGTCTCTGATTTTGTTCAGCAGCTCCGCCTTGGCCGCGGACACACTGTAGTAGGCAGGGCAGCTGAGCAGCACGCCCACTGCGTCCTTGTCATTGCTCCTGAAACACAGCACAGGGCAGAGCGGCTTTTCACCAGTTGGCCATCAGAAGTATGCAAAATGTTCTACTTACTTGTTCCCCAGAATGACGGTGAGTGAGCAAGTTATTTACTGATGGGTGATCATGTGCTGGGACCCTAAAACCAGGGAGAGCTGGGGAGGAAAACTCCCAAAGGCCATGATGGAGATGGAGTGGGAGTCAGCCCACGATCACTTCATGATTCTTGTTTTGTGATAAAGATTCTCACTCACCATTTCACAGAAAGAGTGTGCATCAACGGGAAGGAGTGTCTAGGGTCCCGCACAGTCACAGATTACAGGTTATTCCATGCTCCTCCCTGCTCATCCGTAATCTTTCTTGATGCTTTTGAACACATGCATTTTCAGCTTAAGCAAGCCTGATTCCCATATAAGTCACTGGAATCTGGAGCTTGCTGGTTTTTTAGCAGTGAACTAACACAAAACCTACTCATCAGCCAGGTATGGAGGCGCTCATCTTTAATCTCAGCACTTGAGAGATTGAGGCAGGAGGACCAAGGATTTAAAATCAGCCAGGACTATTCTATCTCAAAAGAAAAAAAAAAAGTGAGGCAGAGGGAGAAAAGAAAACATTAAAGGAAAAGAAAGAAAAATGTACTGATTCCATGGGGTTGGGGGAGAGTATGGAGACTCAAGACTGTCCAAAGAAACTAGGGGCTGAAAAACACAGCATTTGTGCTATCTGTTCTTCCATAATGGAGGTGCTTTTCATAGTCTGTTTCATTTCTGTGGAGAGCTGGGGGTGGAACCTAGATCCTCACGAGTACCCAGCAAGTGTTCCATTACTGAAACAACAGCCTTGGCAGAGGCTAGAGCTCAGATACACCTGATGGATGAATGACTCACAGGTTCTGGAGAAATTTTTCCTCTTTAATCATGTGATATTACTTATCTCTGACCCTGAGATTTTACTCAACAATAAAGAACCACACATACAAACTTCTTCAGTGATTTCCTTTAAGCAGAGTATCTGTGTGTAACCCAGTTGACTAGAAAATTGGAAAAAGTCTTCAGATACATGTGTTTCAGCTTCTATCCAGGGTTCCTGTCCAAAATAGGCTGCTCAGGAATTTGATTAACCTCACAACGCTACTTGCTGAGTCTTGGCACCACAGGACTATGTTTCCTTTCACCAGAGGGTGGCGCATGCCTTCTTTCTGAAACCCTCAGGAAGGGCTCACATCAGGAGGACTATTTCACCACAAAACTCATGAGGGAATATAAATTTTCAAAGATAATGTTTTTCTAAGGATACACTGTGAAATTACTTTGGTCTTTGTGCAGCGAGTAATCACATAACAGCATGACCATTTACACGCACCGTGGTGAGCTGCATGACACACCTATCCTGGGGCCCTGGTGGTGCCAGTGGGCAGCCCCACACACTGTAGGTGCTCAGTGATGTTTGCTACAGTATGACCCTGAATAAGGTGCCACACCTAAGGCAGCCTGTGCTCCCCAGATCTGAAACTGAAGAAGCAGATGTGGTGGCTGTGAGGCCTGGAACCAAAAGTGCTCTGAAAATATAGCCCACAGACTGAATACTATGCACAGTGCTCTCTCCCACCCAAATCAAACAGCCTTCCTGCTGCTGATTCAGTTGGGATCAGCTGGAAGTTTCTAAACTGCAAGCCCATATTTGGGTGACATGTTTTGTTTGTATTTCGTCTGGAGGCTACTTACTGCTGAGTTCCAGTCTGTCAACATGCACAGTTTTCACTGAAAGTTAAACAGCAAACAAAACCCACTCTAGATCTTCCTCCTAATAGTCCTCTAACATCAAGCATGTAAGATAATCTCAGAAGCCGGGCGGTGGTGGCGCATGCCTTTAATCCCAGCACTTGGGAGGCAGAGGCAGGTGGATCTTTGCGAATTCGAGGCCAGCCTGTTCTACAAAGTGAGTCCAGGACAGCCAGGGCTACACAGAGAAACCCTGTCTCGAAAAACCAAAAAAAAAAAAGATAATCTCAGAATAACTCAAGAAATCCACACAAAAGAAAACACGGCTGCTCAGTTCCCTGCTGTGGCTGGGCACTGGGAGTGGTATTCCAAGACCAGAGATGGTTCTAGAGCAGAAGCTAAGGGGCCCAGCACATCTGGTAGAGCAGTCCCCATTGAGACTTTAATTTTCGGGATGAGAGCAAATGTTGACCTCAATGCCTCAGAGTGAATGTCCTATACAGTAAATTCATCTATTTCTCTACGTTGTTCTCCCTTTCATAAAGACTTGTCCACTTTGTTCTTGTAGAGGCCTCAGACATGCCCACATTGTCTCCTTGCTCACTTCTCAGCATTAAGCCTAGGGGAGGTTCCAGAAAGTGTAACTATGACAGGGCAGGCATTCATGTGCTTGCTGAGTTAGGGACATTGCATAATTCCTATGAGGGCAGGAAGGCAGGGTTCAAACCCTAGGTTCAAATTCCACTCAGTTACACATTCTAGGGCCTTGGTGGATCAAGGTGTTCATATCCCTCTGTGTTTCAGGGGTAGCTGGCAGTTCTCTCAGGGGAGCGTGAGAAGATGAGAGGTAGAAATGTTTACATAAGGATGCGTGACGCATGGAAAGTGAACAATGGGTATGAACGACAGTGACTACTACTGCTCTCACTTTTGCTGTTGGGGATTTGTCCCCTCTCCTACTCTTCAGAGGTCACTGTCCTAAGGCTGGGATGAATGTCATTCTTGGCCAGTGACCTGAGGTAGTGGGAGCACATCACATAAATACTCCAAAACTATCATCACCTCACAGGAGTTTAGTTACAAGGCTCTTTGGGAGTTCTGCAGGGCACTTACGTCTTGGCTTCACAGCCAGTGTGTCTGACGGTTACTTCTAAGGCTTTCCTCTTCGGTCCACTTTCCTTCAGCACATTAGTGTCTCTGGGGAACAAACCCTCCATCAGATCCATCGTTGTCTTCATTCTGGAGTCTGGATCCAAAATGTCTGCCAGAGATTTGTCCTGGTGGACAATTTCCTTGGCAAGAACCTCTGTTCGGATATCTTCAGAGGTCTTCTGGGGCTCGGCATGGATTTTCTTTCCTATATCCTGAGTTCTGCTGACAGGTTCATGGGTGAGGTGGCAGGTCTGGCTGGGAGAGGGCTGCTTGCCAGGAGAGCTGGTGAGCTGAGGCTGAGCACTCATGCTGGAAGGTGTGTTGGACCTGGCTTCTGAACCTTTGGTGGAGGTTTGGGGTGGTGTGGCAGTCATTATCTGAGTGCCTTCAGAGTGGCCTGTACCAGGCATGTGCCCTTTGCTTGTGACTGTCATCCTGGGAAGTCTGCAGGAACTGCTGAGGGAAGAAAAGAGAGGTGGCTAAGGGAAGAGTTGGTGAGGCTGAAGATGAAGGCACAGGAAATGTGAGGGAGACTCCCACAACCACTGGGTTCTAACGGGCCTTCTTCTGAGCCCAGGGCTGGGATACATTCATTAGTCATTCAGTTTTGACAATGTGCTACTG
Source organism: Lophiomys imhausi (assembly GCA_907164525.1). NCBI lineage: Eukaryota > Metazoa > Chordata > Mammalia > Rodentia > Muridae > Lophiomys > Lophiomys imhausi. The sequence continues at coordinate 193,092 of CAJQZJ010033237.1, read as the reverse complement.
GGCCCAGAGCTTTCGGGAAGGTACAGGTGGACAGAAAGTAGCAACCAGAAGATGCAATCCCACACAAGTTTTTGTTTTGAGACAGAGTCTCTCTACATAGCCCTGGATGTCCTGGAACTCAGAGATCCACCTGCCTCTGCCTCCTCAATGTTGGGATTAAAGACATGTACTACCATTCCTGGCCCCATAGAATTAAAAAAAAAAAAAAACAAAATAAAGAAGATTTATGTTATTTTTTTTACATATATGTATTTGGGGAACATTGTGCCATAGTACATGTGTGAAAGTCAGAGGATAGCTCTCTCCCTCCACCATGCGGGTTCTGGGGATCAGAGTGCCTGTGGACAGAAGGTGACCACACAGCTCAGCCTCTTCTTTGAGAGGCTGCCTCCAGGCTGCTTGTGTGTCCAGCATAGCAGGTACGGAAACGTAATTTGGGGTTCAGTACCAGGAGACCCTTTCAGTCAGACAAAAAAGTGTTTTCTCCAATGTCTGTTCTATCAGCAATATCAGCATTTCTGTATTCTATTTCTTATTTCCTTATCTCATCCCAAACTCAGACAGACAAGAGGAGCTGGGTCTTGGGTTTTTCAATTCTCACTCCTCCATACACAATAAATGCTAGCCCCACCCCTCAAGGTAAACAAATGAACAGCCTGCATAAAGAATCTCCATCCTCAGCCTCTCCCATGATCATCAGAGGGATCCCCTGGGATCCTGGGTGCCTTTGAGTAAGGGATGACCACTTCCCATTAGCCCAAGGTTTGGCCTCGCTGTGGCTGTTCACTCACTTGCTGCCGGGTTCCTTGTCCACCTCACTGTCCGGTAGTGCCTCATACATGGCTTGGGGAGGAGGCGGAGGAAAATCATCTGAATTGTTCGCCAGGGTTTCCTGGCTTGGTGGAGGAGGTGGAGGTGGGGGAAGAATTTCAAATGTGGGACTTGAAGTAACCTTGGGATACAAGTCCTTCATGAATACTTCGTCGTCATAGTCCCCCCGGGGGAGTGGGGAAGCCTGTAGGGCTGACTCGGATATTCGGAGAGAGATCCTTCCCGGAGTGTCTGGATCAGAAGTGCTGCATGAACTTGGAAGACTTGTCTGGTTTTTATTGTGATTCGGATTTGCAAACTCAGGTGCTGAGGTGTCCTCAAAAAAGCCATCTTCTCTGACTGCGGGTCCCCACTTCACCCAAGGTAGAGAGGTTTGCTGAGGCAGGGATGCCCTCTTCAACATACCCTCTTCCAGCCCATTCTCTGGGCTGCTGAACTCGTGGCATCCTGGGCTGGGAGGCTGAGTCAGGCTATGACCATTGTTTCTGTGAGTCCCTGCAGAGGCAGGGGATGGGAGAGGGTGTGGCCCAGTCTGACCACTTTCAGTCTGCTGATCAATGGCAAGCTGTGACCAGTAGCTGGAGGGGACAGGTGATGGCAGAGGGGAGCTGAGTGGGGCCATGGAGGCAGCTCTGGCATCTGGGAAGTGGCCTTGCATTCCTGCTGAGGGTGGCCTAGGGCAAGGTGCTCTATGTTGCTTCGGATGGTCTGGGGCTCCAGAACATTCCGTGGGAGCTAAGAAACCCACAGTGGCTTTGCAGCCTGAGCCATTCCAGTCAGGGGAAGGATGGTGTAGGGGCAATGCCAGCTCCTTTTGGCCTCTGTCTGAGCAACTGAGAGACCTGGAACAGGGCACAGACAAGAGGGTCAGAGCTCTGCAGAAAGGGCAAACGTTAAGCGTTATAAACAGATGAGGACCCTCGCCCCAGAGAAGCCAAATACTCTTCACGAACCAAGTTAAACCAACTCCCTGGCAGGCAGAGTCCCTGCAGGTGGTGTCACGTGCCTTACTTTTACTAACCCTCCCTCACAGCCCCTGTATACTGCCATGACACACATGGAAGACGGCTTCTGAGGATAGGCTGTCAAACATGAAAAACAACTAACTCATTTCTTCAGCTCCGTTTTGGACTACTTTGGGGAAGAGTTCCAGGCTCTGGTAAGAAAGACTGACGCCTCACTTCTCTCTGAACCACCCCAAGGGAGGGTCTGCCTGGAGCACTTCTGTGGCTGTTGAGTCCGAAGGTTTGATTATAGCATTCTCTGTTCTGTTACCTCTCTTAGTGTTTTCATCTCCTAAGACAAAAGTGAGCAAATAACAAAAAGGAGGGATGTTACCTAAGGGGTTAATCTAGTTACATCTGCAGGAGACTGATGATAAGCAAGTACCTACGCGGTACCTTAAGCAAGTGTCTGTAGTCATCAAGGAAACCCAACATCCAACTCCTGATACATTTGTTACTGAAAGGAGAGAAAAACAGATGGACAGATGGAGAGACAGACAGACAGACAGACACACACACACCCCAGAGAGGAAGAGGGACAGAAAAGAGAGTGGAGGGAGGAGAGAGGACAGACTCTATAGTACTGCTAGCCTGGGCCTGTGATGCAACAGTTAATGTGGGGATTAAACAGACAACCTGTCGCAATCCTGTCATCTGTGGATTCTGTGTCTCCAGTTCCGCAGCTGGCCTGGAAGGGAACCTGGAGAGCAGATTTTCATTTCAGCGATCTGAGGCCTGGGATGGAGCTCTGTGACCCAGTCCTGCATCCCAGCAGCAGGTCACCACTAACCATTGAATTCCAGGCAAGGACAACCCAGGTATAGAGGGAGACCTCAGGGAACTGCAGCCGTGTGCATGCTTCTGTGCTTGCTAGACACAGATGGCTGAGTAAAGGGCTTCCTTCTCTCAGAGCTTCTGCCTCCCTCCCCATTGGACTCGTCCACTAAGTAGTCACTTTCCTCTATCTGTGGGCTCTTCTGCACTTCTGGTATGTGCAGATGCACTTGAATGCACTCCCTCTGGGAGTGCTTTTTACTTCAGTGTCATCCCTAGCACCTGGCAAAAAGTACCCTGTTAGTTTATATTTGACAAAAGTATGGCGTTTCTTCTACCCAGATACTCTCCAGATTAGCATCTCAGCTGGATGTCGTATGCACACCTGTAATCCCAGCGCTGGGAAGGCTGAGGCAGGATTGAAAGTTCCAGGCAAACTTTATCTAGCAAATTCCTAGACTACAAGGTGAGAGTATTCCGCAAAACAAACAAATAAAACCAACCAACCAAGCTGAGCCTGGTGGGTCTCTGAGTTAGAGGCCAGCCTGGTCATCAAAGGGAGGCCAGCACAATCAGGGCTGTTACACAGAGAAACCCTGTCCCACTCCCCCCAAGAAGAATAAAACCAATCAACCAAACAACCCAACAAGCAGACAATAATACTTAGTGTACTCTAGGGCTAACTAGGATTTGATATTTTCACGACTAATTCAGGTACCTTTATTTACTTAATATATGAATGTCCAGAGGCTTTTAAAGGGAACAGCACTAAACACAAAATAATATAACACCCAGTAAGGAGCCAATCCAATGCTTAGATGCTCTTAGTTTACATATCTCAGTTCACCATACTAATATTAAATTCCTTTGAAAGCAGCATTTAAGCTAAATGCTTCATTCGGTTGAGTTTCTTCACAGTGATTGTTTTCCTGTTTTCCAGGAACAATTTCAGGGTAAAAACAAAACAATCTTATTCAAGTCCTTTTTATCATGGGTTATTGACATTATTCCAGGAATCCTACTACTCAAGAACACATATTTTTTGGAAAGGTTTACTTCATTTTAAACTATGTGTATGTGTGCATGTCTGAGTGGAAGCATGTGCACACGAGGTGAGGTGCCTGACAAGGAGTTACAAACAATTCTGAGCCGTACAGTGTGCTCTCTGCAAGAGAGCTGCAGCTCAGTAGCTCTGCACCCTCTTCAGCCCTGTCAATAAATAAAATCTGTGAACAATGTCTTACATTTGAAAAAACATTAAAAATTATGATAAAAACCTTTATATAAAGTTTTATCTTTGGCATCTGGTAGTGGTAGCGACTGGGTCAGGGGGAGAGTAAAAACAGGGTATTGCTACCTACTCCAGTCTGCCCACTAGTTCATGAGCCTCTTCCTCAGCCTCCCCAGCACTGGGAGTGCTCCAAGCATGCAGCACTACGGACAGCACCTTACGTGTGCTAAGTGTACAGCTCCATAGTGTCATACGTGTGTGTGAGGTTGGTGCAGGTCCATAGTGTCATACATGTGTGTGAGGTGGGTGCAGCTCCACAGTGTCATACATGTGTGTGAGGTGGGTGTAGCTTCATAGTTTCATACATGTGTGTGAGGTGGGTGCAGGTCCACAGTGTCATACATGTGTGTGAGGTGGGTGCAGGTCCACAGTGTCATACATGTGTGTGAGGTGGGTGCAGCTCCATCATGGTGCCCTTGCCTGGTGTGCAAAAAGGCTCTGGTTTTGCTCCTCAGCACCAGAGGCAGAAAAATCTTTATTGTAAATGAAACTTCTAGAAGATTTACATATTGCAAAACATATCCTACATATGGAATGGAGTCTACATATCCATTCAAAAACTCCATTTCTCCCTCTCCCCCTAGGGAATTGCCATTCTACTTTCTGTTTCTAAGAATTTGACTTAATGCCTCTTGGAAGCATACAATATGAATCTTTTCATGCTATTTCATTTAGCTAATAACCTCAAGGTTCATATTTGATAGGATTTCTTCTCTTTTTAAGGTTGAGCACTAGTGCACTGCGCTCCCCATGTTGTGTACACGTCTTGACTATTTCTGACTTTCATCAACAGTGAACAGCATTGCATGAGTACACACATGCAAGCCTTCCTCAGACTCTGCCTTCCAGCCTTTCAGATACACACTGAGGAGCGCCGCTGTTCGATCACATGCTAGCTCAGTTGTTAACACTTTCAGGAACCTCCAAGCTGTTTTCTATATTGCCACCAATTTATAGTCCCACACTGGGCATGGTTCTGACTTCTCACCCTCACCAACAGTTGCTTCTTCTATTGCCACATACACATACATACCTAGATCCAGGGCCAGCCAAACAACATGGATCCTTCACAAAACCAAAGCCACTGTCTTCCCTCAGGAGCACGTCCTTGAAGCACAAGAAAAGGGCAACATTAAATAGCTGTTTAAATTTTCCAGTGCTGTGTAGGTGGGAAGGAGAGGAACAGCTGCAGACTGGGACCTAATATGGTCAGGCACCATGGCGACACTCTTAGAGACCTTCCCAGTTACTCCTCAAAGCCCCAGGAAGGGCTGCTAACACCACTGCACTGTGAGGAGATAGGCCCAAGGTTAGGAGTGAGAGTCAATATCAGAACTTCCTTTGGTTTCTGCAGATATCTCCCCTCACAAGAATGATGTCAAGTAAGAGAAGTCTGATAAGGGTTATTTTGGAGTCCACAGTCACTGCAATACTTAAGTATAATGATAAAGACATGAATTCAATAGGTTTTTTGAATTGACAACAGGAGGCAATGGGAAAAAACAAAATACAACAGGAAAAGTTATAATTTTGCAAACTTTCAAGTGTTCTGAATAGGAATCTAGTTTTTTTTTTTTAAAGATTTATTTATTTATTACGTATACAGTATTCTGTCTGCAGGTATGCCTGCAGGTCAGAAGAGGCAGAAGAGGGCACCAAATTTCATCATTATGGATGGTTGTGAGCCACCATGTGGTTGCTGGGAATTGAACTCAGGACCTCTGGAAGAGCAGTCAGTGCTCTTAACCGCTGAGCCATCTCTCCAGCCCCTAGGAATCTAGTTTTTAATCAGGCTGCAGTAAACTCTCCTAAGTCTCACTCTTATGTGGTGCCAGTAACTCTGGGGGGGCGTTTCAGGGTAGTTTTTGTTTTTACTGTGGGTAGATATTGGTATCCTGAGAGGGTCAATACTATAACCCTGATGGTGTACAATCTGTCCCACGTGATCTGTCATGATGAAGAGGACACTGTTGTTATGGATGATAATGTAATCAGTTCTCCACTATTTAGAGTATCAGGACACACGTGAGAAATAAAAACTCATATATAATCTGAACCCAATTTTAGTAACGTATTCACTATTTTTCTAATGGGATAACTGCCTTTTACTTTCTTATTCATGTTTTTGTCTGGGAGGAAGAGGAACTAATAAGCAATGAAGACCAAAATGCTGATGGCTAGGGAGATAACAAGTAGACCAAGCACTCAGTCGGGGTGGGAGTTCAGATACCTACAATTCACACAAATGCTGGTGGTCACACCAGAGACGGGGGTGGGGGTGGGCTCCCACAGCAGGTTGGCTAGCTAACTAGTTATACGAGTGAGCTCTGGGTTCAACTGAGAGACTCTCAATGTCAACCTCGGGCCTCCATGCACATGCACGCGCACACACACCCTCACACACTCACATACACACAATGTGTCCCTGCAAACATATATACATGTAAACAAAACAAAAAACGGTCAAAGGTTGGACGGTGATATAGTTCAAGGGTAGAATGTTTGCCTAGCAAGCATGAGGCCTAGGTTCAATTCTCAGTTCTGTCTCTCCCCTTCACTGCTGCTCCCCCCAAAGTCAGAGGCAATCACAGGCAGAGAAGCAAATGCCCAGATATTGATAACTGTACTTTTTCCTTATTAGGTATATTACTGTGTGCCAGACAACTTGCTAAATATCTTGATGGAATAGTATTGCCTTGAAACTTGCATGCATACATGCATGCATAAGTGTATGAGCACATACATGATCAAGTACGTGATTGTGGCTCAGCAGCACTGCCTACAGTTAAACAGAGGAACTAGGAATCAAGCCAGGATCTCTTCAAAGCCAAGAGCTTTTTGTGGAATTGCAACCGGTTAAATGCAGCTGCTGGATGCCAGGTGGGGTTTGGACACCTGAAGATGAATTTCATGCGCTGCGCTGACTCACTTCCTCTCACTGTAGGATGGAAGCCCCTGACTTCACGAACCCCACAGTCCTTTAAGTCTTGCCCACTGCCCTTCCCAGTTGACATGAAGGGTCAGTTTTTGCCAGTAGTTAAATGGAACAGCCTAGGGGCCATCTGAACTCCTGGCACAGTAAACTTTAAATATGTTTTCTTATATCAGTATATCCTTTGTATTTCAGTATGTGAATGAAGCTAACCTTCTACACTCATGTGATTTGGCCCTGGAAATGATATTTATGTGGTTATGCATTTAAAAGGGTGTGGGAGTTAAACCCAATAATCAACTATTGAATTTATCAAATTTCCAGTTAATCAAGATACCCCTCCTCATTTCCACACCCTCACCCCCAAAGCACTGGGCTTTTTACATGCCAGGCAAGTTGTTTACCTCATATATCATTTGAGAAAAATGTCGTCTCAATCTAGTAGAAATCCAAAGAGGATATTCCTCTTGTGTGTTTTCACTATCAAAGAATAATTGACTTTCTATAAACTGGCATATTGGGGCAATACAGAAAAGAGCAGTGGTTGTAGGAGAAATGCCAGGCATAGACATATACTAACTTGGTAAGCATCTAACTTATTTTTGATCGTCAATTTAAAACTGACTTAAAGAGGTAGGCAGACCTCTGCGAGTTCAACTAAACAGGAGCAAACAATCTGACCCAAACATTAACTCTCAGCACACTTAACACTGTAACCTGATGTGTATAAATCCTAATCCTGACTCTCTGAGAGGTTCCACGTTTAATAGCTCTATGACCAACAAAATATGAAGACTGTAATAATTGTGTACCTTAGGGTATTAGTTTCCAGGATCTACTGAAATGAATTAGGAATCCACATGAAAAAACTAGCTATTTAAATGTAAGTAATAACTGATAAACACTAACAGAATCAGTTCACCGCCTGATATTTCAGACATATGGTGTTTGACTCTTGCCACCTTCTCCCCATGCCAGCCTCTGTTTATTCAAGGGAACAGCATGGTTTAATGACTTAGACTAGAACAAGGCAGTATGGATTCAAACATTACTCTCTACTTCTTTGGGCAGATTGTGTACCCTTTCTAGGCACCAGTTACCCTCTTCAACATAACCGTTACAGTATCAACCTCACTGCCAGATAAACACTAATTTAATGATCAACACACAGTATAAACTTGATTAGTGTTAGCTATTTGGTTTTTTTTTTGTTTTTTAAAATTTATTCTATTTTATGTACATTTGGTGTGAGGGTGTTGGATCCCCTTGAACAGGAGTTACAGTCGTGAGCTGCCATGTGAGTGCTGGGAATTGAACCCGGGTCCTCTGGAAGAGCAGCCACTGCTCTTAGCCACTGAGCCATCTCTCCAGCCCCATGATAGCTATCTGTAATTTCACAATTCTCAGAAAGTCAATTCTGGTAACTATGCTTAAGCCTGAATGGGTGCTTACTGCCGGGTGCTGCAAATGGCTTACTGACTGTACCCACAGAATAAAGCCTACACCCAACATTACGCTTTGAGTAACTAATTTCCTCAGCAACTTACCAAGTGTCATACCACCTCAAAGTGAATGTGAAAGGTCTTGAAAATACAGCCCATATGAACCAGAGAAGTTCAACCTCAGAAATACGCTATCTAGAGCTTATTTATTTTAAAAAAAAAAAAAAAGGCTCTTCTATATTTTGAAGATTTACTTTATTTTTATTTTATGTATGAGTGTTTTGTCTGCATGTGTGTCTGTGCACGACATGAGTGCCTGGTGTCCGCAGAGGCCAGAAGGTATTGGATGCCCTGGAACTGGGGTTACAGATGGCACACTCATGCTGCCATGTGGGTGCTGGGACTGGAAGCTCCATCCTCTGCAAGAGCAGCAAGTGCTCTTAACCACCCAGCTGCCTCTCCAGCCCCCTGACTCTGCCACATTCTAACCTATGCAATGAAGACATGTAAGATTCTGTCTCAGCACCAGAGACATCCGGCTGCTTTCTGCAGCTTTGCAGGACTTAGCACTTTAAGATGCTTACGTTTGCGAAGGCCTCACTGGATGTCTGTGGAAATGAGTGAGCGAGCGTCTCATGAGCACCCAGGCTCCACCTTGAACACTCATGTGTTCTGCAACTGCACTCTTCAAAGAAGGAGGAATACAAACGGGGAAGTGGGCGCTGCGTGTTTCAGAGAGAAGACAAGATACGGAGGGAGAAGCCCCATCTTGTCAAGTTTTGGGGTGGTTCTGAGGCTATTTGTAGTTTAATGTGGTGGCCTCTTGCAGTTATTATTTAAAGCCTCCAAATTATCAGTCATTATACACAGGGGAGTTGATTTTCATGATGACTTGTTTTGAGGAAAGTACTTGACAGAATTTTGAGAAGAATGTTCATAAAGAAGTTCAATCTCGATTCTCGGAAGATGGCGGCGACCTACACTGACGCATTCTGAACG
>CAJQZJ010033237.1:142628-174802 GCA_907164525.1 Lophiomys imhausi | reverse complement strand
AAAAAAAAAAAAAAAAAAAAAAAAAAAAAAAAAAAAAAAAAAAAAAAGAAGTTCAATCTCCATAATGCCAGAAATAAACTCCCCAAAATTTTTGTTTTAACCCATATTGTCTGTAGAAGATTGCTTACCTTATTTGAACTCACCAAAGCGAGGAGAAAAATTCTTTATTAACTAAACCTTTACAAAATCCTTAGAAATTGGGAGTTGTTTACACTTACAATTTCAAAAACTATAAATTTAAATTTATAGTTCTAAAAACCATAATTCACTTTGACTCCGCAACCCAAGTATTTATATAGGAGGAATAATTTTATTGTGCCCCTCACCCTCAGTTTTCTATTGCCAAGCTATTACACCCTGAGGCCCCTTGTTTTGTTTTAACTACAAATAAGGTAAAAGATGAAGAACCTGTATCAAGTTAGCCCATGGGCATCTCTCTGTCAGGCTGGGACTAGCTGCTGTGCTCAGGAAGCAGCTCAAGAATGTCTCAGAATGTTGGTGCACAGCTGAATATTTCCTATTTCCCCTTGGCTTCAAAGTCCTCATTTAAATAACAATTAAGTGTGGCATCCCCTTAATGAAAGACAACTTAAATACCACTGTGTTCAGTTACCTTTCTAAAAACAGTTTCTCAAAGTATTAACTCACTATTAATTGAGATTTGAAGAAGCCTCACTACTTCTCCCCAACAAAACAAAAAAACCCCCTTGAAATCTATTTCTGACCAGCTTATGAAATATTTAGGGGAGGAAAGCAAAGCATTTAGTCATCCAAACAATTCCCCATGAAAGAATAATGACACCTAACAGGAGATTTGTTTTTTTGCCTATACTTTCCTTTTTTCTTTTTTCAGATAGGGTCTCTCTATATATGGCTTATACTGGAACTCATTAGGGAGACCAGGCTGGCCTTGAGCTCACAGAGATGCACCTGCCTCCTGAGTGCTGGGATTAAAAGAATGTACCTCCACCCTCCTTATCATATTATCTTTACAGTACTAGGAGAGAAGAAGAAATTGCTTGGAGTTCTATGTAGTAAACCACTGCTGTACAAACCAGTTGAAAAATCTAGTATGTATGGAGTTTAAGTGATCTGTAGGGAAGAAAGCAGTACTTCAGGCTTTGAATTGCCTCTGGTGGGAGTTACATTGGGGAGTGAATATTCCTAGACAGCTGTGAGGAGAAACTACCTGGAAGAATACAGCATGATCTCTCAGAAGTGTGTGTGTGTACACACGTGTTTCAATACACTGGGAGATACGATACTTCCTAAAATCTTACACACACACACACACACCCCTGGTGACACAAAGCTTATTGAGACGGAAGGACTGAAAAGTTCAAGGCCAGTTCAAGGCTAGTTTAGGCATTTAGAGAGAGACCCTATCTCAAAAGAAAAAGTAGAAGAGGCTGGGTGGGTGGAGCTCTGTGATTATAGTATCTGCTTGGCATATATAGAGCTCTGCGTCAACTGCCAGGATGGCTAGCAACCATAAAAACAATATATATTTTTAAAAACTATATAGACATCTATATATCTTTATGTGGAAGCCATGTAAGGTTGGGAGGGAAGATCACAGAAAAAAACAAACTATCACTTTCCTACATTTAAAAGACTGAACAAAGGATGGAGGCTAAGAGAGCCCCAGTAAAGCCGTTGGAGAGCCAGTGCAAGGCCAGCTGGCTTGTGGGCACCTACCTGGCCTTTCTTGTCTGAGGTGGGGGACGACCTGGACCTCACATGCACCGGCACGGCCAGGCTATCAGAGCGCTCCAGCAGATCCTCGGCCGACTTGGACTTGACGGCCGCTGTCCCGGCCACCATGCCCCAGGAGGGCGGCCCGCTGGGGGTCCTGACCATTCTCTGGGTGGCCCTCGGTCCGCCGATGCCCGCGCTGGGCAGCTGCCTGGGGGTCTGGGGGTCCCATCGTCGCCGGTCCCCGCCTAGGCGTCCGCTGGCGAAAGAGCTGCTGCGATCTCGGGGCGCCTGCGGGCCCTCTGAGGCGGACAGATGGGGGTGCTCCCTGCGGAGGGGCGGCGGCGCCGGCTCGGGCTCCCGCAGCAGCGAGCTCAGGCTGCAGGCGGAGGCCAGGCTGGGGCCTTCGGGCGCCGCGGGGCCGGCCTGGAGGTAGGTGCTCTGGGCGCGCTCGCGCAGCCCGGGCTCCGGGGGGCCGGCGGCGGAGGCCGGCCGCCTGCCGGTCTTGCGCTGGATGTAGTCGGCCAGGGCGCTCTGCTGGAACTGCTTGAGCTCGGGGCCCGACAGGCTCAGCGTGGAGCAGGCCTTGGCGTCGCGTTCGAAGATGCGGCGCCGGTCGGCCACGGTGCTCTCCGAGAAGCGCAGCGGCGCCGGCCTGGATGGGCCGCAGGGCGCCGCCGCCATGGCCTCGGCCTCCTCCGAGACCCCGACCTCGTTCATCTTCTCGGGCTCCGAGTAGGAGCGCTTCTTCTGCTCGGGCGTGAGGCGCCGGCGGGGACCTCTGCGGGCGGCCTGGTGGGCGGCCGGGGTCACGCTGTGTCGCTCCCTAGGGGTGTGCGGGGAGGAGGACGAGGGCGCGGCGGCCCCGGGGCTCCGAACCCCGACGTGGGCAGAGGCCGGTCGTGGGGGGCGCCAGGGCCTCGAGGTCGCGGGGGCGCCCGGCTCTAGGTCCCGGCGACGGAACGACGTGGCACCCAGGACGCGGGATTGGGCGTCCTTGATGCTGTTTCTGTAGGCCCGGCTGAAGGGCGCGTCCAGCACGGGCGACTCCGGGGTGCCGGGCCTGTCTTCGGACCATGACACTTCTCTCTCCTCCTCACCGGAGAGCTGGAAGGTGCTCTGGCTGCGGAGCAGGCGGCCGTCGGGCCTCGGGGGCTCGCTGCCTCGGGCAGGAGCTCCACGGCCCTCCGCAGCGGCCCTCCTCGGCGGCGGCTGGCCCCACGGCAGCCGGGAAGCCTCTTTGGGCTTCGGCTCCCCGTTTTTGAGGATCTGCTCCCCATTGAGCAGGTGCTCGGCGGCCTCGGAGAAATGGAAGCTGCTGGCTTTTGGGCCCTCAAAGTCACTGCCGGAAGGGCTGGGAGTCGGGCCGGCCCTACTGGGCCTAGAGTGAAGGCCGGAAGCAGAGCTGCCCGCACTCGGGGGCCGGTGGCGCCCTTGCTCCCGCTCTTCGATCTTAGAAACCTTCTCCAGCACCGAGCAGTGGGGCTTGCGGTACTGCAGGGCAGAGGTGCTGCTGGCGCTGAGCCTCCTCTGGCCCTCGTACCTCGAGTCAAAAGCACCGTGCAGAGATTCTTCGGCATTCGTTTTCCCCTCGGGCCTGGGATAGGAAACAGGCCTGTCCAGGTGGCCCCGGTGGTCGGGCCCTGCTTTCCTTCCAGGGTCCTCCACCTTGGTGTCGGGGGCACAGGCCGACCTGCCCCCGGGGTAAACCTCCTGGGCTTCTGCTCCTAGCCCTACTGCGCTGCTTTGTCCCCTGAGGCTCTCTGGAATATTCTGGAGGGACGAGAAGGCCGACTTGGTCCTGCTAAAGGTGCCTGACGGGCTCTGGCCTTGGCCTTCCCTCTCCAGTTTCTGCCTGAGGTTGGCGTTGTGGTCTTGCAGAAAGTTACCCTCCCAGGGCTGGGCGAGCCTGGAGGGCCTCCTGTCCTCACCCACGTGCAAGCCCTGGGCCTGCGGGGATGAAAGGCCGTGATGATCAGGACACGGTCTGCTGCCGTGGGTGTTCTTTCTCTCGCTGGGACATGGGCTGCTGCCTTGGGGAGGTGTGACGTGCATCTTCAGGGAAGGATCCTCATTTTCAGGCGCTGAAGAAACGTGGACTTTGTAGGAGACATATTCGGCCGTGGGTTCTGCCTTTCTCTCCACTGGGGTCACCGAGTCGTGTTCTAGGGGCTGACAGAAGGCAAGCCCAGACGTGCTGGCTTCATTTTGGTTCCCGTTCTCATCTAAGGTAGCCCTCTTGCTACAAGCCCTCTGAGCACCTGTGTATCCACTCTCTTTGACCAGGGCAGGGTAGACGGTACCATTACTATTCACAGAGGGCGGGGGCACCTGGGCAAAGTGAGGCTCTGGAGAAGGTACCCGATAGATGCCAGTGGGCAGTAGAGGCTGGCCAGGCTGCGTCTTCTGGGTGTAATTATGCTTAGGTCTCGCCGGGGGGGCTGTTCTCTGGGCTCCTCTCTGGGACAGTATGCAGCTGTTCCTCAATGAATGGGGTTTTCAGGGAGCCTGAAGAATTTGTTTGAGGCCGGCAGAACCTTTTCTGATCAAGGCTGGACCAGGAGCCGGGGCGCTCTCGATGCCGGAAGGCTGCATAACTGTCACTCCGAGTGGGGGGGCATGGGTGCGCCTACCTTATGAGACAGGTTGTCAGTGGCAGTGTCCAAGGAGCTGGAACACTGCTGGCTCCAAGACTGGGGTGGTGCTCCCTTGCCCCGGGGAATGCTATGCCATTTAGCACAGCCCTGACTATCTGCTGCTGCGTGGGTATCCCTACCTTGAAGAAGCAAGGCTGACGGGTTCACCTCATACTCTGAAGACACTCCCCTCCGGGTATCGTAGACTGTCTTGATATAGCGAATGTCTGCCTGCCTCATCCCTTCTAGGAGGCCACCTCGAGCAGAAATCATGTCCATGGAACCTGACCGGTCCCGGCCAGAGCCACCAGGGGGTGGATACTCCAGGATGCTAGAACTGGTGGAGAAGGAGCTGTATGCTGAGTCTCTCTTGTTATGGAGGTGGCCGAGCTGGTCGATGCTGCTCGTGGACTTGGCAGGAGAAAGAAGATGGCAGGCTGGGTATCCGCCACTGGGCTCCAGGCTCTCCATGCTCCCCTGGGAGCTGCACTGGTCTGGGCTCCGCCTCAGATAAGCATGGTCATAGTTGGAGAGGTCACTTGTAGAAGAGCTGGGAGAACAGGAGACAAAGCAGTCAGTCTGCTGAGGAGTTACTTAGTGGTCTCACAGACACGGGATTCAGCTTATAAATTCACCCTTACGCAAGATGTCCCGTTTTTTGGAAGGGCGGGTAAAGAGGGCCTTATTCGGGGTTTGTTCCACTTCCCTGTGTCGTCACTAGTTTTGGCTGCCCAATGCTGTAGCCTTATGTGTCTCTAATTAATCACCCAGGCTTACTGGAAGAAGAGGGTGGCCTTGGGCACAGGCAGCATGCTGGTGTGACTTGCTGGGTTGTAACTGCATTTTGCACATGCCAAGAAATGGAGGAGGTGAGGGGGGAAACTGAAGAAGAGAAGGGACAGTGGTGGGGAGAAAACTGTCTGTTGTAGATACTTGTGCGGGAAACTGAGAAAAGCTTAGTAAGTGAACAGGCATGTGACAGGCTGGGGGACTTGGGGAGCACACGCGTATGACTTTTGTTAATATCTTTCCTTTTTAAGGAGTCTAAAGCTAGACTTTGGCATCCTTCCTGGAGTCTCAACACTAGTGGGGACAATTTGTTTGTGGGGAGAAGCTAAATACACAGCTGGATGGAGAAATAAACTGGAGAAGTTAGAGGCAGAAGAGGCTGCTGAGGGAAGAGAGGGCAGGGAGGAAAGGGAAGCCAGAGAGGAAGTCTGAGCCACAGGAGGTCCTTAAGGCTGAATTCCATCACCAAAGCCATCCTTAGCTGCATTTAGGAAAGCAAGATCTTTGTATTTCTAAGCTCCTCTGGGGTAGGGATAGGGAAAGAGTCTCAGTTTTGGCCCTTCATACCCCAGAAAGCTGCCTCCAAAAAAAAAAAAAAAAATATATATATATAAAGAAAAAAGGAAGCCGGGCGTGGTGGCGCACGCCTTTAATCCCAGCACTTGGGAGGCAGAGGCAGGCGGATCTCTGTGAGTTCGAGGCCAGCCTGGTCTACAAAGCAAGTCCAGGACAGCCAGGGCTGTTACACAGAGAAACCCTGTCTCGAAAAAACCAAAAAAAAAAAAAAAAAAAAGAAAAGAAAAAAGGTTTTTGTTAGATAATCATAGAGTTTAATATGCATGTGGGGAGTCTGGGAAATCTTTGTAGCTTCATTCAATTTTGCTATGATCTTAAAACTGCTCTAATAATTTACTATAAGGGGCTGGAGAGGTGGCTCAAGCAGTTAACAGCACTAGCTGTTCTTCCTAAGGACGGGTTCTGTTCTCAGCACTCACATGGTAGCCCACAACTGTCTGCGTCTCAAATCCCAAGAGATCTGACTCCCTCTTCTGGCCTTGGCAGCCACCAGGAATGTATAAAGTGCAAAGACATACATGCAGACAAGATAACTATACATATCACATAAAAATATATTATGAAATATATTTGGGCTAGGAGTATAACTTGGTGGTAGAGCCCTTGCCTACCATTTCATATGAAAGGCTCCAGAAAGAAAAAAAGAAAGATATACCTGTGGAGAAGCCATACTGAAATAAATCAAACCAACTGGGGATCTTCTTAGGTTAAACACTGTGACTCACTCGTCTCCCAAGGAAGGTAAATCAGCTCTTACCTATGGTTTTCATTTTTAAGTGAGTAGACATTCAAGTGCATTTAAAATTGTGCAGAATATTTCTAGGTCTCATATAAGTAAATGTAATGTCATAGTGGCCAAGTGTAAAATGTTTTATGCTAGAATGTCTCCAGAGAATTCATGAAGAGACTTAAAGGACAATGTTCAGAGATAAAACTAGTGATGGGCCACTGAAACATCCATTTGTCAGCAGGAGGACCATGGGCTCAGCATTTTGCATCAACACAATCTAATTTTTCTAAGAGAAAGTCAACTTACTGAAGGAAGAATCCTGCCTTGGGAAGGACAGGAAAATTCCAAGAGAGGAAGAGCCTGCCAACTCAAAAAAAAAAAAAATCGACCTGCCCTCAATGTCATATGTCATAGCTAGATTTTTCTGAGCCCTGCCTCTCGCTTTCCCAGTTCTCTAAAATGAGGAGGCTTGTTGCAGAAGCACAGGGCAGCCCATTAAAGCCAGTCCCATCTGGCCAGCTGTAATTCCTTTAACTTCCTACAGCAGAAGGGACACTTGCAGGGGAAGTGGAAGCAGCTGAGCACGTGACAACTGTTTCATTCACCCACCCATTCTACGTGCAGAGTAAACACTACTCATTCCTCCTCTTGACTGCGGAGGAGTCTTGCAGTCATTTACTGAGAGGATAGTTAAGATCTAACTTAGGAACATACATACACAGAAACCAAAGCAACTGAACCAACGGCCAGCTGAAACACTACTGAGCAGGGAAAATGTCATCACCAATGTTTCTCAAAAAATAGACGGTGTCTAGAAATAGGAAGTCACACCTATCTCTTGCCAGAACAGAGCAAGCAGCTAGGGGCCTACTTCATGTAGCAGACCTCAAGTGGACAGTACCACACTAGGGCTCCTCTCCTACTTGGCAGGGCATAGTCCCTCAGAGCTCCTGTTCTCAGGCTGCTTGCAGAATACTGGGCCCGATGTTGGCCTCTGGGAGTCTTTCCCATGACTACCTGGAAATACTCATTTCTATTAGCTTCAATGTTCCTGCTTCTAAGATGCATTAATGGAGATGAGATAATAACAATGAGGAATTAAATCCTCAAACCACCACAGTTTCAGTGCTAACGCAGGCAGCCGTATGTATTACCAAGGAGTTCATCTTCAGTGGGTCCAGGTCCTTACCATGGTCTGGCTACTTTTCCAACCTCACTGTCTACTGCTGTCCTTACTCACTCATTCCAGCCCAAGACCCTCCTGGCAAATGACTTCAAAGCATGAGACATGTACACTCATTTCAGCCAGGGTCCCTGTCTTTGTACTTGCTGTTCTTCCACATAGTGTGCCCTTAGCCTGGCTCACTCCCTTCCCTTACTCAAGTCTCTACTTCAGAAGGCTTCCAAAAATAAATACCACCTTGGCTCTCCTTACATCCTATAACTCTGCTTTTATTTTCTTCGTAGCACCTAGTGCCATGTGACATTATATCATAGCTTTGGTTTGCTAAACGACTTCAGTTCCATCCGCAATTTTTAAAGAATGAAAGCATACACAACAAAACCTTTCCTTATCATATGGCAGGTGCAAGTATTCTATGCTTTTCTATTTTGTGTACTTAAAAGTAATTTTTAGGGGCTGGAGAGATGGCTCAGTAGTTAAGAGCACTTGTTGCTCTTGCAGAGGACCTGGGATTGGTCTCCAAACACTCACTTGGTGGCTCACAACTCCAGTTCCAGAGGATCTGTCAGGCTCTTTAGACCTGAGAGCACCAGACATACATGTGGTACACACACACATTTATACAGGCAAAACATTCATACTCACAAAATAAAATATTTCTTAAAAAAAATAAAGTGTAATAAATAAACATTAATAAAAACCACTGATAAAGAGAAAAAAATTAAAAAATAATGTTTAAATGCTTAAAACATCATGAAAAGCACAAAAAAAAAACTGTATGAAAAATTTCCTGATGCGTACTCACATAACAATTCCTTAGTGATCAAATCTGTTTGCAAAACACTGCGCTAAAGTTAAACAACTGTGTCTACCACCAGACTTCCGGGCCTTCCATAAACTATTGTTCAACTGTTGTTCCTAAGGGGAAATACACTAAACAAAGTTTTCTAAACTTATCTGACTCTAGAAACTTTCTGCCAAGGAACACTTAATGGACTTTTATTTCACGGAAGACTCTTTGAGAAACACCATTGTAATTGTAAGTCGTCTTTAGGGAGAGTGTCCATCTCTAAGACCGCCTGAGACTCAGGGTGCTCGCATTTGCCAGGTGAACGGACCTCGCAGTGAGGCACATTAGTGCTTTGCCAGTGCTACCTCAGCCTCTTCGGAGACGCTACATGACTCCCCACAGTCTCTTCTGATGCTTTAGAACCACTGAGTGGTAGTTTTGTAAGAGAACAGAGAGAGAGAGAGTGCCAAGGGCCTGGCTGGCAGAAAGCAGCTAACATCAAGTTTCAGGGGAACTCCAAATCCAGCCTCACAAGACAGAACTGACTTCCCTCTCCACCCCTGTTCTTCCTGTGCTTCCCCATCCCCTCATGCTCCTGTTTTCATGAGAAAAAGGTCCTTGAAGTCAGAAGTGAAATCGGGCTTGAGGAACTAAATTCAAGCCATCAGAAGGAAGCCTCTAACTGACCTGGCACACTGGGTCACCAGACGCCACTGTGAGCCTAGAGACACACCAGCAGTCCTTCTCCTGCTGCAGCTGCCACTATGAGACTATGAGTAGACCGAGAGGAAGAGGATGGATGCCCTGGGACAGAGCTGTGGAGGCATCCCTGGGCTAAGGCAGAAAAGGATGGAGACACTTGAAGCATTCAGGGTAATCTGAACTTCTTTTCTCCTCTTGTCACACAGTGCTTTAGTGACAACAGCCATGACTGCATCAAAGGGGCAGGAGGCGGACACAGCATAAACACAACTCAACCTCTAACTCCCGTACTGGAGGTGAGGACAAAGGGAAAAGGTGCAATGTGGCCTCTGGATACTGTATTTTCATGCCAACTGCCCCACTCCTGAGGCCTGTGGAACCCACCACAGTCACTGCAAGCAGGCGTCCCACACACTGACTACAGCAGACTGATTTCTGATATAGGGTCAGTATATTCCTTAGGTCACATTATGAATTCAGATTTAGGGCTTCCTAAGAAAGTGAGGGGCTGGGAGGCTCTAAAGGATCCCACTATCCAACAGTTCTCTATTGAGACACACCTGCACTCTTGTGTTCTGCTTTATGCTAAGTTCTTTAGCAGGCAGATTTCATGGGACCTCTAAATCCTCAGCCTGATTATTAAAATTGTCATGTATAGGGTGTTTTCTGTGTACTAGGAGGTGCATGCATTCCTTTATTTGATGCTCACAAGGACCCAGTGACACAGGTTACCATTAATTTCATTTCAGAGAAAAGTAAGCCACGATCAAAGAATGCTCAGGCTCATGAGCAAGTGAGCAGTCTCATGAAACCTAGCCTCAAGCACTCTGATGCTACCCCTCCCTCACGCTGTTAGGTGCCACATTTTACCTTGCAAAGCCCCAACACTTAAGGCCCTGTAATGCAAGGGCTGTGTGCCTTTCTGGGGGATGGGGGGTTATGTGAGGGAACCAGCTCTCTGGAACAGAAGCTCAGATGTCGAGATCTGGTCCCCTTAAGGGACTGGGAGGCCTACAACAAGGGAAAGGAGTGTAGGAAGTATAGGAAGGAGAGTAACAGGAATCTCTCCCCCTGTGGCCTGATGCTTCCTCTAATATGATGGAAGAGGTTTATCCTATGTTTACCACTGACAGGTCTACGATTTGCCTTTGAGTAAATCATGATCCTTAAGGGCTCTAATTGAGTCCTATCTTTCTCAAAGCACAGCCACCGTCTGTTAAATAATGCTTCCAGCAGCTTCCTAGTGACTCTCCTTAACACACATGCACACACAAAACACCACTACCTGCATCTCATTTTTATGTAGTTTTGAAGTGACCGCACAACCTCCCTACCCCCGCCTATCTCTGCGTGACTCAATTGAAAATACTGTGGAGAGCCTGGCTCTTCAGGATCAAATGCATGCGGTTGTGGTGGGGAACCCTGGTTTAGTTTTTTCTTCAGTATCTCTGAGGTCTGGGTTTAGGTCCCCTTTGCCCGTTCCTCTTAGATGTGTGAGAATCAATTTCTAGAATAAATCCCTTCAGCTGCTACAGTCATGGCTGCTCTGTTCGTTCTTGAGCTGCCTTAACCAGCCCCAGAGTGACTAGGAGGCAGAAGTGTAACCCAGCAGCTATGTGCAAAAGCCGTGGTACCTGGCCCGGATCTGTCCTGACTCGGACTGAGCAGCTATCTATAGGCAGAAAACTTTTGCACCCTTCAACTTCTTGTTCTGCAAAATGGGGTAAACTTTTTTTTTTCTTCTTGAGACAGAGTTTCTCTGTATATACCTGGCTGTCGTGGACTCATTCTGTAAGCCAGACCAGCCTTGAACTCACAGAGATCCACTTCCCTCTGCCTCCCTAGTACTGGGATTAAAGGAGTGCGCAACCATGCCCGGCTGTGGTAAACTTCTGTATTCTTTAAAATAGTACTGCATGCAGAAAATGGAAAGGAAAGGACTACATGAAATCAGTGAAATCCAGTATCACTGAGAAATCCTCTATCTTAGCTGTTTCTGCTGCAGGGCCAAGCTACATAAACTGCTTTGCCAGAAGGAGACAAAAACAAGTGGAACATTTAAATATAGGAATATCATCAATTCAGCTGTGAATATAATTCTTCACTAGTGCAGACAGGACACTGAAATACCCAGAAAAACAGTCTGTCAAATTTTTGAGTATGGGATAATAATAGGTATTGAGAAATAGCTGACTGAGAATGGGTTCCATAAATATCTCAAATGACCAGCCATGATCAAACTATTTCCAGCCTCCCCTCAACAATCTAATTCAGGGTGTGATGTAAGGATGAATCACCCACACAGTTAGCATTTTAAGAGGATGAAAAAAAAAAACATTTTGGGGGAGCACATGACTTTTGAAGGAGAAAAACCCTCGGATGCCAGCTGTGGCCACTTACCTGGAATGGTAGCTTTGGTGCCAAGGTGGGCCCATTGTGCCCTGAGATATCTGCATCATGCTGGTATCAGGCTGGTTCTCTCCAAATTTGGTGGTATGCCACGAGTGAGGGCGAGCGGCAGGCTCACTGTACCTGTGGAGACACAGGAGAGGGACCTTTCAACATCAGCAGCTCCTCAACTGAGACCCCTCATGAAGGGAGCTTGCTTGGTGACCCAGAGATCAAATGGAAGCATTGCTTACTTCTCCAATCGCCATATCCTCGGCTCAACAGATATTCCATTTTACTTCTTATTTTGGCATAAATTCAGATTACACAGGAATGCTGCAAAGTCAGTATAACTTTAGGCTTCCTACATGCTGGCATTTAACACCTTCTGAATGTAAGGACATGGTTGCCCTGATCTTCCTGGACTTCTAGGTTTACAGAAAGGCACCAAAATTCCTATTTTCCAAGGAAATTTGTGTAACTGCATGGCAAAAAGCTTCCTGGGGCTTTTCAAGTCCTCTGTCAGCCCCTGGGTGGACAGTGTTGTTGTTTCACTGTCTTGGTAAGAATGGTATGGAAGTCAGAGGCTGCCGCATTGACAATGAATGCTCTACACCACATTGTAGATAGAGAACAAAGTGTTCTCCAAAAGACTTTCTCATTTTGCAAGTTGGTGACTTCAACTTTTAAGCATCCTGCCCTTAAAACACAAAGATCTGATAGAGCCAAAGAGAAAATGTGGGTGTCCTTTGGACTGAACATGCATGAGTTCTACAAGGAGGAGACGGTGACTACAGAAAGCCAGGGTCACGAGACAGCTGCTGTGCAGTATTTTTGGCAAAGAGTGAGATGACCATTCAGGCATCTCATGCTGACAACTACGAGACTGCAGGGGAATATTTCTGTAGTTTAGAAACACTTTGGGATACAGACACCCACTTAGTAAGATGAAGATAATGTATATAACTTATCCCAAGCCCTCATACTTGCCCTTGGACCCTAAACATCCAGCCATTTCTGCTCTATGAAAAATAAATTAGCTTCTGTAATGCAAATGAAAACCCATGATGCCAGTGAACTTTGATTAGGCATACCAGATGTCTTAGTCAGGGTTTTATTGCTGTGAAGAGACACCATGGCCAAGGCCACTCTTATAAAGGACAACATTTAATTGGGCTGGCTTACAGTTTCACAGGTTCAGTCCATTACCGTCATGGTGGGAAGCACGGCAGCAACCAAGTGCCAAACAACATGCAGCTCCCTCACATGTACTCTCTATCAAGAAAAGCTGGTCTCCCTGACATACCTTCCTGACCATGATGGGCTGTACCCAGTCAATTCCATTAAGTTTCTTCTGTAAGACAGTCTGCCATAATGATGAGGAGAGTAGTCCATTCAGGCTGTTGGGCTTCAGAGGGGAACAATGACTAACCTGGGAATTGTACTAGAAATCATTTAGAGTACATTCTGGCACTTATTTTGTCTACATTGTGTCATGTGCTGAAATGTAAGGAAGGCTGAATATAAAATAACAGACTGGTTGATTTGGAAGAGGAGGTTTCAAGACAGCATAGCGCTCAGGAGTGGCATGGTTACTACGGGCTACTTTTAGCCAGGTTTATAGCCAGTATCAGGAACCTAGGAAATTCTAAGGCAGCAATGTGGTTATCAATCATTGTGTTTAGACAGATTTATATTGAGAACTGGGAGCAAAGAAGAGTGGAACAGCAAGATTTAGAGAATACAGTTTGGCAAGGAAAAGAGCATATGACTGTGGCTGCTGGTGATGACGCTGGGAGGTGGCAGAAACTTTGAGGAGGTCATCTCTGGCTACTGCAGGTACTGAACAGCTGGAGAGACCCTCTTTGTTGTAGTTTGAATGTGGAATGTCCCCATAGGCTCTTGTGTCTGAATGCTTGGCCCCTGGTTAGTGATGCTGTTTGGGAAGGCTGTAGAACCTTCTGAAGGCAGAGCGTTGCTAGAGGACGTGGGTTGCTAAGGGAAGGGCTTGAGACTCTACAGCTAGCCACACTTTCTGTTCATACTGTGCTTCCTCCATGTACTTACAATGTGGCCAGCCAGCCTCCTGCCTCTGTGCCTTTCCCGCCTACTGCCATGTCTTCCTTACCACGGTGGGGTGTTTCCTTCTGGAACTGTAAGCCAACATTATCTCTTTCTCCGTTAAGCTGCTTTTGTTGGAGTATCAGAGGAAGACAAAGGTAGCTGAGACACTATCCCATCTCATTTCTCCTCTGGACACAAGGTGAGCAGCTGTGAACACATCACCAGTGTCACTTCTGCCCTGCCGCAGGCCCCACAGCAGCAAGACCAACAGGTCATGGACTAAAAACTTCTCAACCATGAACTGAAATAAACCTACTTGTTTATTTATTATAGAGCTTTATTGTGTAGCCCAGACTGGCCTGAAGCAGCAAGCCTTGCCACCCTGGACACTGAGCACTGGGATTACAGGGGTGTATCAGCCTGCCTGTCAGAAGCCTGCTTTTTATCATCACATTTTCTCCAGTATATGTTATAATGATTAAAAAACAAAACAAAACACTGAACAGTATACAAGAGTTCACCAGACAAAAGGCTGTGGAAAATGGAAGAGAAGGTTATCGAGGCAGAAGGAATAGCATGACCAAGATGGGGAAACACAAAACATGGTGCAAACATGGTCCAAGCAACATGGTCAGCTGGTGAGGTGACCAATAGGGAGAGAGGTACCAGATAGAGGTGGAAAGAGAGGAAGAGCCTGATCATAAGTGTTTGCTTCATGCTATACCTACCACAGTAAGGAGATGGTTGTGGCTCAAGAATCTTAGGCAGGGAGAGGCAGGCTCAAATCTGAAGTTTTAGTAAAGACACTGCCAGCAGCACAGTGAGAGAGATGATGAGGGCCTGGGACTAAGAGAGGCAATGAACTTGAAGGAATAAAAATCTTTAAAGTTATGAAAGCAGAAGAATCCTCATTTTCAGTGACCACTTAGATAGATTTGCTGTGGTGTGCATGAGTGTGATATTTAGTAAAGCATAAAGAATGTCATGTCCAATAAGTTTGGAGTGTTCAAAACAAAGAGTATGGTCACAGCCACAGAGAGAGCAGACGATGGTGTGAGATTCAGACCGCGTGGGATGTTCTGACCGCATTCCGGACACAAGCATCACACGTTCACTTGAGTGGGGTCTGAAGCCAAGACTCACTGGTAGAGCGGGACTTCAGATGGCCTTGGGCAGTGGCAAAGGATAAGAAAGACTGTGTGTCCCTTTTGGGTCCTCCTGGGTCTTGTCCAGAGGACACCTACTACCAGTCAAAGCAGGGACAGCAGGGGCCCAGGGAAGGCTGGGTTCTTCCCTTCCACCCAAGGGCCTCCAGGGCCGGGTGGTGCCCCTCTGCCACCACAGCTGAAAATCTGGACACTGTCAGTCTGGAAGTTTGGGGAGAGCCCAAATTGAAACCAAAATATTTCAAATTCAAGTCAATTAATGTTATGTAATGCTTTATAAATGTTCAATGGCCTGTGTGTGTCGGGGGAAAAACAGTACTCCATTAAATAAGAATATCTTCATACTCCAACACTGACGAAGCTGAATTCCTTTTCAGAATAAATCTGATATATGATGCTCGGTGCTGTGTTTTTCTCTTCTCTATTGTATTATCTCTCTCCCCATTTAGTAGAAGAGAATACAAACAAGAAACTGAAGAGATAATAAATGGGTAAATACAAATTTAAAAATGGTTAAAAGAAATCTATTCTTTAAAATAATGGGGGGAAAACCTGTTCATTAAAATAAAGTTTTAAAATAACTGGAACCCAAATAAAAAGAACAGTCTAGGTTTGGGGGCAGAGCAGCTGAAAAATAGGAAACTTGCAGAATACCAGCTCCAGTTCTTTGCTACCTATCAATATTTCCATAATAAATTTTACAAGCCGGGCGGTGGTGGCGCATGCCTTTAATCCCAGCACTTGGGAGGCAGAGGCAGGTGGATCTTTGTGAGTTCGAGGCCAGCCTGGTCTACAAAGCGAGTCCAGGACAGCCAGAGATATTCAGAGAAACCCTGTCTTGAAAAACCAAAAAAAAAAAAAAAAAAAAAAAATTTTACAGCAGGGAGGAGTTTCACCACACAACTGGCTAACACAGAACCTGCCATGAGGATAATACAGTGATCTCTCCTTCACTTTCAGAGGACAGAATGCCAGATAAAACCTGAAAAACCAGCCCTGTGGTCTCTGGCATCAAGGGTATGTCTGAATGTGCACACTTCAGATTTCCTCTTGCTGTTTATGTGGTACAGCAATGAACAGCAATCGTAACCAAAGTCAATATGCAGGTCAGCCAGAGCTCTAGAACATTACCCAGAAGGCTCCGTTCACCTGCTCTTTTCCATGGCATACTGGCTGAGCCAAGGCATTCCAGGCACTGCACTAAGTGTAGGTGACAGAACTTTAAAATCACAATTCTACAAGGGTAGAAGCAGGATTCAAAAGTCTGTGAGGTAAGGGGACAAAAGAGAAATGGCCACACTCTCAACCCTGCCAGACTGCAGTCAACACTTCCTTTCATGGACAAAGATGACTTCAAAGCTTAATGAGAGGGCTGGATCGCTTCCTTAAAATCAAGGGATATTCAGAGGTTCCCTCCCTCCCTCTCTCCTTTCCTTGTTTTTTGTTTTGTTTTGTTTCTTAAGGTGAGGAGGAGGAACTTCCCACACAGTGAAACCTGGCTGAAGAAAGAACCTCCAAAGTTGTGGCTAGCTGAATAGAACCAGCAAGAGAAAGAGATAGGGTGGAGTGGGGTCCAGAAGCCGGATATCAAACCAAAAGCAGAGCAGAGCATCCAAGGATTGAGATCCACAGATGGTGTACTGTCCATATCATGGGAAGCTTACAGTAGGAAAAGAAAAGAGAACTGCAGGAACCTTTGAAATTATGACTGGGAGAAATTCTTTCCCAAACACACATCAGCACACAAACCACAAGTCCAAGAGGCTCAGTTAACACAAGTGGGATGGACTCAAAATGGCTTCATAGAAGCAGACGTGTCCACACTACAGAAAACCAAATGAAGAAAGAAAAAGGTCAACCAAGGCCAACCCTGAATCTATACTCACGCAGGTAACCCTAATTAAATAAAAAAGAAAGGTATCTTGCCCCTAGAGGCATTCCAGATGTGGCTACTATGTCACATGTGCATCAGTAGGTGGCAGAGAGGAGAGAGGCTATATCTACATTCAGTGTTCTGGCCTATGAACATCTGAATGAATAGTAGCCTAACATTCCTGGGGGGAAAAAGCAAGCTGGATACCAACATCACTTTGGCACCATGGGGTAGCCTGTGATGACTACCAGACCAGTACCAGGCAAGCATCAGATGGGCTCCCAGGACAGGAAACAAACCAGAAACTAGAACTCTGACAGGCCCTGGTTGTGGGAGAGCCAGCCCTGAGGGAGTGAGTATGGGAGAGCCAGCTCTGCCTTCTGTCTGCTATGTGGTGGTGTTGGCTAGGGAGAGATGCCCTCACCACCATTGGCCGATGGGAGATCTGGCCCAGATGGGGTCACAAGAGCAAGAGAGCTGTCCCTGCACCTTGCCTGGGTAGCACACTACAGATGGATATGGGGGTTTTGGGTGAGCCAGCCTTGAGGGAGTGAGTGTGGGAGAGCCTTCTGTCTGCTCTGTGGTGGTGTTGGCTAGGGAGAGATGCCCTCACCTCCCTTTTGCCCTCAGCACCATTGGTCAACAGGAGATCTAGCCCAGAAGGGGGTCACAAGAGCAGGAGAGCTGTCCCTGCCCCTCACATGCTGCAGCACTCGGGAGAGTGGACCCTGCACCTTTCCATAGCAGAAACTGGCTATGCAAGTGGGGGTTGCAGGTCCAGAACCAGGCTTTGAGTTGGCCCACCCCAACATCTACCCCATGGATGAACTGCTGGAGTGAAAGAAGAGGTCAGTTCCACAACCCAGGACTACAGGATCTCCATGACACAGAATAGTTACAGCATATCTGAGAGGAGTTCCAGTGAGGTTCCAGTATTGACAAAGTAGCAGAAACCAGAGGTCTCACTCATACCAGACCAAGGAGTCATTTTAATGAACATTTGCAAGCAAAAAGTGCGGAGAAAAGGGAATATTGTGTGATACACTGAGACATACTGCAGTTTCCACAATGAGCTGTAATTTGTTATGCTAGGACAGATTGCAAGTGTGGAGGGTGGGTCTGAGGGGAGGTGGGAGATGGGAGGGAACAGGGTGCATGATGTGAAATTCACAAAATGAAAATTTTTTCAATAAAAAAAATAATAAAAAGAAAGGTATGAAAGTAGGAGTGGGCTTTTCAGGGAAGGAGATAGAATAATGGGAGATAATACAATTAAAGTATGTTATATGTACTTTGAAATGTACATAAATGAAAAAAGTAACTGTAAAAAAGTTTTTTTTTTTTTATTAGCACATCTTGAGAGAAGCCTAGAGGAGAGAATCCACCCATGGAAGAGCAAAGGGAAGAGCCACACATCATCCCCTGAGAAGCACATAAGCAAGAAGGGAGCAGAGTGAGGGATCGATTGATGAGAGGGGAGGCAATGGGCAAAGCGTGATGACAGACATGTCTGAAAATGCCCTAACTAGCCAGGCATGGCCACACACACCTTTAATCCCAGCACTCAGGAGGCAGAGGCAGCCTGGTCTACAGAGTGAGTTCCAGGACAGCCAGGGATACACAGGTAAAAATTTTCTCAAAAAAGAAAAAGAAAAGATGCCCTAATTCATACCATTATCCTGTATGTTCTATAAGAGTGTAATTTAAAGTATTATAAAAGACAGAGTTCAGAGAACAGCTTATCAGCCTAGAACTCTGTACTAGCTAGATCTTCTTTAGAAGTGAAGGAGAAGCCAGGCATGGTGACACACTCCTATAATCCCATACATGGGGGATGGAGGCAGGAGAAGAGGCGCTATGATTATCCTCTGGTTACATAGAAAGTTCAAGGCCAGCTTGTGTTACACAAGTCTCCGTGAAGGGGAACGTAGACACACCTGCAATGCCAGTCTCAGGGAGATGATGTGGGGGGGCCATCCTGCACCACACAGGAAGGCCTTTCTTGTGAGAAATAAAAAACACTCATTTTCAGATAAGCAGAAACTGTCATCAGAAAAGGCAAATGTAGACTAGTGGCTTGATCTACATGAAAAAGAACATCAGAGAAAGAGTGAGCAGAAGCAAAATGAAATTTGAAAACTTCCTTTACTTTATAATCACAGGTTGGCAATGGAGCATTGAGAGGACTTGGCAGCTAGTCCTCTGGCCCAGTCCCTCCTCCTTGGAGCACAGTTCTGAAAGTTCTCAGGGAGCTGCAGTAGGAACCTGAGGAGGAACAGAGCACTTGCTGATTTGAATGAGATAAAAAGACAGTCTACGTAGATAAGTCAAGAGAAACTGGGTAGTCATGTGTGAAGACAGCAGAGTGGCTGGAAATTCCCAGACAGGAGCATTAACAGTAGGCGTTTGACGAGAATGAGAGAAGTAGGCTGAACCTTAACAGGCAGTTGCTTATTTTTCTTTAAAAACAGATATTCTTGGGAAGCTAAGAAAGTAGGATGACAATGGTGAGTCTGAGGCCAGCTGGGACTACATAATAAGTTCTTGGTCATCCTGGGCTAGAGTGAGAACTTATCTCAGGAGAACAAAAACAACAACAACAACAAAGAAACAAACCAAAAACCAAACAGCCAGCCAACAAGGAACAACAACAAAAACCTAGATACACTTTCAAAAAGGCATCAGAAGAATCAAATTAGAACCTGAATCTCATTCCAACAGTGTGCAATTACCTTATGATAAACAGAAACATCCCAGAGAGCACCCCCCTGGCTAATCTGGTACCATTCTGGAGAGCAGTGAAGAAAGAGCTAAGTCATGGGCTGGGGTTATGCTCCACCCAGAGGTGAGCCTGCAGTTAAGGTACAGGAACTGCCTAAATTCAGAGTGGGAGGAATTCTCCCTTTCAGTTACCTATGTAAATGGGCCAATTAAAATTCCACTCCTGCCTACAGAGGGAAGAAGAAAGGGTGGCCCTTGGTACTTTTCCTGGGAAAACCCAGCATCCTGGACAGCACCACAGCTCTTTGAAATGCCAAACCTTTACTCTAGGCAGGAGGAGCAAAGCAAGGATCCTCTGCAGGAGGATGCCCCAAAGTGAAAGCGGGAAGCCTCCTCCCCATGCCGAGAGCCAGCGCTCCCGGCCACTGCTTCTGAAGCATCAGCTCTTGTACCCTCTCACCAGAGCTTCTCTAAGACTTCTAGAGAGCCCCGCCAGGAGGCAGCTGGGGGCGGAATTCATCGCTGAGAGAAAAAGTGCCAGAAGGGTGGCTCAGGACCTCACCCGAGGAGCTCAACCCTGAGCTCTTTCACCTCGATTTACCTCACCGAGCAGAGACTGTTTGTTCACAGACAGTTGATCTAATGATGGTGACTAACTGTAAGAGAAGGACCAAGGGGGAGGCACTGGAGTGGAAAATCCTCCGTTGTAAACTAGAATAACTGGTCTCCATTACCGACTAGCTACCAAGTGCCCTAATCCAAAGCGCCACAGATTTTTGGGGAGATGTTTCTGCTAAGACAGTTGAGATCAAATGGATTCTCTCTCCCTCGAACTGGGCATGGTGGTTCACACTCGAAATCACAGCAAGAGGCATGGGGATCGAAAGCTCTAGGCTGACCTAGGCTGCCTACTAAGACCCTACTTCAAACAAACCAAAGCAAAGTATTCTCCTGTCTCTTTCCCTGCAACAGGGTCTCACAATGTGGCTCAGGGTAGCCTTGAACTCAGAACTCTCCAGCCTCAGCAGCCAAAGTGCTGGGATTACAGCTGCACGCTGGGGAAGGAAGGTTGGACTGAAAAATGAAGGAGTGAGACAGAATTCTGACCTCTTGTATCTGATCCATGAGGTGACCCTAGAAGTTCCCAATTTTCAAAATGACAGTATGGGCCTCAGAGATACACACACACTACTAACCTCTACCTCATTGCTTGCTTGAGTCCACAGATTAGTCCATCAGTCTTTGCTTTCTGTACCAGTGAGAACAAAATACCAGTACTCCATCCCTATGTATGTTTCAGGATTTAGACCAGAGCCTAACGGCCATGACTGAGACAATCTGAACCAACAACATAAATAACAGAAGGGGAGGATTATCAGGAACGAGATAAAATAAATATGAAATCCTCACTGATATAAACCAATCACTGGATAAATAGGTGGGAGAGAAAAAAAGAAACAGAACTTCCCTACAGAAGAATTCCAATGAATAAATGTAGAAGAAATGAAAGAGATATGGGACAGCCTTTAGAATGTTCCAGTTGTCAGAGATGATATCAACAGACTTTAACATAGTGAAAAGTCTGAAGAGAAATAGGGTATTGCAAATAGCCTCAACATTACCCTCCAATGTAACTGTGAATTACAAAGGCACAAGCCGTACCCCCACTGTGGAGAGACATGGGGGCCTCACCATAACCAAGACACCAAGGTTGCCATCAGCCGTAATGAGACATCAACATCATGTGAACCCCGATGGAAGGGACTAGGGAAGACATGCATCATCTGAATGGTACTGACAAAAAAGCCTAGGCCTCAGCTTCACCATGAGAAAACATCAGATACCTCCAAATCTTTTTTTTTTTTTTTTTTTTTTGGTTTTTTGAGACAGGGTTTCTCTGTTTAACAGCTCTGGCTGTCCTGGACTCGCTTTGTAGACCAGGCTGGCCTCGAACTCGCAAAGATTTGCCTGCCTCTGCCTCCCAAGTGCTGGGATTAAAGGCGTGCGCCACCACTGCCCGGCTTTCCAAATCTTTTCTAGAAGGCATTCTACAAAGTAACTGGCCACTTCCCTTACAAGCATCAAGGTCACTGCTGTAGGATGTAGCTTGATGGGAGAGCGTTTGACAAGCATCCCTGATAGCCAAGGTTTAATCCTCAGCAACCACTAAACAACACAACCCGGCAACCATGGACCCTCGTGCACAGGAATCCTCTAGGGTTGGCACGATGGCACAGAGGGTAAAGGAGCTTGCTGCCAAGCCTAGCAACCTGAGTTTGATCTCAGGACCCACGTAGTGAAAGGAGAGAACCAACCCCCACACAAGTTGTCCTGTCCTCCACACGAGCACAGAGCACAGTGGCAATCTCCCTAAAAGAAAGAAATGTTTGTTGTTGTTGTTTTTTTTTTAAATCCCAGAGTCACAAAAGCCAAGAAAAGATTAAGAAAGTGACACAAATTAAGAGACAGCTAAGAAAATTGTGAAATAGCATTCCTGAACAGAAAGGGCTAGTAGGGGAAGAAAATGGTAATGTTCATAAGGTCTGCTGTTTCTTTTTTGTTGTTGTTGGTTTTTCGAGACAGAGTTTCTCTGTGTAGCCCTGGCTGTCCTGGACTCACTTTGTAGACTAGGCTGCCCTTGAACTCACGGAGATCGGCCTGCCTCTGCCTCCCGAGTGCTGGGATTAAAGGCGTGCGCCACCATGCCCAGCAGGTCTGCAGTTTCTAAAGTCTTAAATGTCGGTAGTATTATCAATTACTAGGGCCAGTTTCTTACTTTGATACTTCTACTGTTATAAAAGGTACTAACATTAGGAAAAGTTGGGTAGCGGGTGTTTGGGAGATTTCTAGTACTATTTTATGAGGCTGAAATGATTTCAAAATAAGTAAAAGCTAAAACAATTAAGAGTTAGGATCTGGGGCTGGAGGGGTAGCTCAGAGGTTAAGAGCACTGGCTGTTCTTCCCAAGGTCCTGAGTTCAAGTCCCAGCAACCACATGGTGGCTCACGGCCATCTACACTGAGATCTGCCTGGGCATATATGTAGAGCAAATACTGTATACATAATAAATAAATAAATAAACAAACAAACAAACAAACAAACAAATAAATAAATGTTTAAAAAAAAAAGAAAGAAAGAAAGAAAATGACGCCATCTAGAACTTAAAAAAAAAAAAAAAAGAGTTAGGATCTGAATATAGGTGGATGAGAGCCAGTCCAATTTTTAAGTTCAGTCCTCCTCACTGACAATCTGGATGAATTTGCAGTCACCTGGGAGACACACCTCTGGACATACCTGCGGGGATGTTTCCAGAGAAGTTCGGCTACAGAGGGAAGACCTACCCTGAATAAGGGCTATAGCAAACTGGGTGGGATTTGAGAATGATTTTTTTTTTTTTTTGGTTTTTTCGAGACAGGGTTTCTCTGTGTAGCCCTGGCTGTCCTGGACTCACTTTGTAGACCAGGCTGGCTTCGAACTCACAAAGATCCACCTGCCTCTGCCTCCCAAGTGCTGGGATTAAAGGCGTGCGCCACCACCGCCCGGCTTGAGAATGATTTTTAAAAATGGAAAAAAGAAGGAGAGTCCAGCAGGGCATTTACTTCTCTCAGCTTCCTGGCGGCAGGTGCCGGGTGAGCAGCTGCCTCCCGTCTCCCTCCTGATATCACAGCTACAGTGGCCCTGCCTGCCACCTCCCCCACCATGGCAGACTGGATCCTCAAACTGTGAGCCAAGACAAACTTTTCTTCCTTAAGTTACTTTGGCAAGTATTCTGTGCCAGAAACTAACACCGAATGGTGACCTTGGAGGACAGGAAAGAATTAGGAAGTAGATGGCCACAAAGCCTCACAACTACAGTTCTAGAGACAAAGCAGGCACATATCAAACTCCAAGCACAGAAGATGAAACCCCAGTTGAACAGCGGTGATACAGGCAACACCCAATCAAGCTAGAGCCTGTTCTGTTTAAGACAGGGGCTAGGTATCCCAGGCTGGCCTCAAATTCTCTACAAAGCTGAGAATGCCTCTGAACTTCTGATCCTCCTGTCTCTGTCTCCTCAGTGCTGGGATTTAAGACACCACCATGCTCAGTTTATATGATGCCGGGGAAGAAACCCAGCCCATGCCACGAGATTCATCTCCACAGCCCAGCAGATGGCATGGTTTGGAGTCTCTGCACCGTAGAGGCAGGAGGTGACCAAAGGGAGCAGCGATGGCCTTAGAACATCTACCTCTGCCTGTTCCAGGAGCAAGCCTGCCTGACGGTTCTGAGACGCTCAGCCTGTGCCCAGCCATCTCACCAGGCGGCTGGCTTCTCTACCCTCTGGCATGTTCAAACTACTCTTGAGAGTCTTTCTTAAAATGGAATATAACAAAGAATCTTAATGTAGGCATCAAATACAACTGTTGTTTTATTACATAAAACGTTAACAGGCATTTTGATGTGTTTTTGTATCTTAAACATGGAAAACCCAAATAGGAAAATCTAGGGTGGGTTCTCACTCAGTAACCCTGTCTGGCCTAGAACTTGCAACGTAGACCAGGATAGCTAGCCTTCAATTCACAGAGAGAGTCACCTGCCTCTGCCTTCCGAGTGCTGGGATTAAAGGTGTGCCTAAGCCGGCGGTGGTGGCGCAAGCCTTTAATCCCAGCACTCAGGAGGCAGAGGCAGGTGGATCTCTGTGAGTTCAAGGCCAGCCTGGTCTACAAAGCGAGTCCAGGGCAGCCAGAGATATACAGAGAAACCCTGTCTCAAAAAAAACAAAAAAAAAAGGTGTGCCTAACTATTATCAGTCCAAAATTCAAATGTCTTATGTCTAATAGCACAGTGGTAGAGCACTTGCTATTATGTTTCAAGACTGAGTTTGATCCCCAGGCCTAAAACAAACAAGATTATCATCCTTCTGAACTCTAGCCTATGTGACCTCCTTATTGAACAACCCCCTTCCCTCTCCTACCAGCCTGTGTCTTTAGCCATCTTTGTCCCCAGTGCCCTCTCCTGGGGGTGGGCCAGTCTTTTCTTCCACACTGCTCAGCGCTGACCTCCGTGCCTCCTACCTCTGCTTTAGACGAAGTTTCACCCCTCCTGACCACGTCGCTTTCCGGTGCTGGGGACCGCAGGCGAGCAGTTCTGAGTTGAGGGAGTTAGAGGTGCCACGATCTGCATGGCCCGGGCCTGCACCCACATCTCTGTGGAAAAAAAAAAACAAGAAAGGAAACAGCTGAGCATGACGGGCTTTACAGTGGGGAGCACACGTGAATCTCACTGGAAAATACACGAACGCAGACTGGACCCAGAACAAACCGCTGAGCTAACGCTGGATTCACACAGTCTGTACTCAGAAGTTCTCTGTCTTAAAGACAGCAAATCTACAGAAGTCTTCTGCAGCCTCTGTTCCTGTGGCTAATTAAGCATACTGCTTTATTTTTCTAAACGATGCACTGGTTATTTTTTTGCTTTGCAGGCCTGTGACTTTGGATGTAGCTCAGAGGTAAAGCACTCATGGAGCATGCACAGGCCACAGAACTGCAGGCCTCGGGGCTGACCCCAGGGCTCTGTCTGTGCAGGCTGGACAAATGCTCTACCACTGAGCCACACCTCAGCCACGTTAGCTGTTAGGACTCGACGATGACAGACAGCTGAAAACTGAGCTCACTTCTGACATCCAAACCTTCGCACGGCTTCCCTGAACCCGAGTCGTGGCTCCACTTCCCAGATTCAATGTGAGGGTGTCACCTCCAAGAGCAACAGCCCGGCTCTGCTCAGTGGGTGGCAGGCAGCTCAGGAGGACCCCCGGACAATTGTCAGGCTTCAATTATTTCACATTATTTAGATTCTACCAGTTGGAAGACAAGCCTTTTGTGCACCCATTCCAATCCCAGCCTCCCACCCGCAGGCCTGAGCACCATCAGCAAAACTCTCCTCCATACTCCAGGGCAGTCAGAGAAAAAAATTTAAGCCCCACATTGCCAATGACTTCTGCCATAGGAACCGGCATATTTCTCCTCGGGACAGTATCGGGTCCAAACACCCTTGATGTCTCCTTTTTAATACATGGGTCCTGCTTCAAGCTCTAAAGTGGCTTTAAGTTTTTTTTATATGATTATTGTGTGCAGCGTATAAATATGAGCACACCCCGTGGGCAAAGGACAACTCTGGGGAGCCAGTTCTCTCCTTCTACCCAGCTGCTGCAGTCTCTCTCGTTTCAACTGTGTTGTGTGTTCCAGGGGACCTAGTCCAGGGGACTCTCCTGTTATACCTCCCATCTCACCACAAGAGTGATGGGGTTACAGACACGCACCCCTGCATCTGGCCTTTTACATGGATTCCTG
The DNA here is from genome assembly GCA_907164525.1 of Lophiomys imhausi. NCBI lineage: Eukaryota > Metazoa > Chordata > Mammalia > Rodentia > Muridae > Lophiomys > Lophiomys imhausi. The sequence goes on along the minus strand of CAJQZJ010033237.1, from coordinate 149,160 downwards.
GGACCAAACTTGGGGTGTCAGGCTTGTGCGGCAAGCACCCTCACAACCTCGGCCATCTCGCCAACACCCCGCCCCCCCAATGTGTTTTGTTAGCCTCTTTGTGGTATTTGCAGCTTGTCTTCAAGGGTTTTTCTGAGCCTCCGGGATCCAACTGCTGGACCTACGAGAGGCTCCTCTCAGTCAGGCTGCTCCGCCTCTGCAGTTGCCTTGGCCAAAAGGGGAGGATTACCAAGCAGCTGTCAAGATTAAGCCTGTCCATCTGGCCTCCTATTTCTTAGAACACAGAATGAAGTCAAAGAACGTTCCTTCTCAAACCCTAAGACAAAAAGAGCTTTTTTTATCCGAGGGTATGGGGAGGTGCCCAAAGGCCCAGCTGGGGTTTTCTATTCTTAAAGCGTAGTGTTTCTCTTTACCTTAGTCCCGGCCTGGATAGATTCTGAAGGCGTCTCCTAAGGACTCATGGCCTCTGTAACAGCAGGACCTTTAAGAAGTGGTATCATAGGGCTCAGGGGCGGGAGCTTTCATAGTCCTGCCCCTGGAGAAGTGGGGTGTTATACAGATGAACTTGGCCCTTGAACATTATCTACCTTCCTGTTTCCATGGTAATCATTTGCTCTCCATCTCTGCTCCTAGTCATGATGCAATCTAACAGATCGGGGAAGCCCCGAGGGCTCTCAACGGACACCAAACCAAGAAGCCTGCCCCACATGGGACTTTGAACCTCCAGAACTGTGGGCTTAATAAAACTCTTTTCTTTATCAAGCTAGCCTGCCTTAGGTACTCCATTACAGTAACGCAAAACTGGAGTCTATACGTAGTTATAATCTACGCAGCCCCGCCTCCTTCTATATAGTCACTATAATTCTAAGCTCGAAGCTTAAGGCCTGGTTGAGGTTATGTCACTTATGATATTGTTTGCAATGGGCCAGTAAACGCTGGGCCTCAGGCTCCTCAGCTGCAGGAAAAGGCAGATTAAGGAACTGTGCACAAGGGCTACAGAGTGAGTTCGGACCAGAGGGGTTAATGTCACCCTCGCTATACCGCCACCCTCTCATCTATAACATGGACACAAAGGAGCCATTCTTTGCCTAGGGTCGTTGAGATGCTTCTAGAACACAGGCAAAGTATTTAAGCAGAGCCCAGGGCATATTAAACCATCGGCAAATTAGCCATTATTATTATACCTGTCTTGTAGAGTCATTCCAGAAGTTCTAGATAATGTATATTAACTGTCTGGCACACTGCCCACACACGGTATGTGCTTAATAACCCTATTATTTTCATTTCTGTCTTAACACAGTATCTTCACTTTAGAGCTTCTCTCGGTGATTACACAAAATAGCTCCAACTAAAAAGGTCTAATTTATACAGGGAGGAGAGAAGAGCCTTGGCCGGTGAGAGTTAACAGGCTAAAACCTTTACAAAATTCATGCTGTCCTCACCTAGAAATTCTCACATGACCCTAGCAGCACCGATCAGACAGACAGTTGGCTTCAGCTGAGGTGCAAAGTAAACTCAAAGTCGTTTCCCCACTCAGCACCCTAACGCAAAGATTCTATGAAGTGAGAGAGCATGCTCCGGCAGCCAGCAGGATGGAGAAGAGCTGGGCCTGATGACCGGTGTTCCATTTCCAGGACACAGAAGGTAGGAAGAGAGATTCACCTCCTGCAAACTGCCCTATGCTCTCTCCCCCTCCCAAGTAAATGTAATCTCAAAAGAGTAAAACACAACAGAGAAAGCACCCTTCAAGACCACCCACGGCATCATCCACTCTACCGCAAAGGACTGGATTTTTCCTTTCCAGGTCTCCCCTGGCCCTGAGTGTCCTCTATTGGAAAACACAGCCACAGCCAGGCCTTTCAGAAAGCCTTTGTGGTATTTAATAACTTCCTCATTTTTTACTTAGACCGCAATTGTTGGCTTTGTCCTTTCCATACAGCGGCTGAGGCTCCAAAGCAAAGCTCTTTTTCTTTTCCCGTTCCCCAGACTGGACACGCCTAGAGACAGAGAGCCAAAGGCTGTAGGTGTTCCAGGCTGTGGTTGGGCAAGAAGTCTCAGCCAATGGGAGAAAGACACAAGCACAGGGTGCTGGTGGTCACTTCATCTCTTAAAGGTTTTTAATGGGCAGAGACCATTCAATGTAAATTATATGTTCTAATGAAAAGGAATGCTGCAGTGACTCTGGACAGAAGACAGTTCTAGAATGAACTTGGGGAGGCCTGTCAACTCGCTCAGCATCTTTTTGTCTTTCTCTGTGTTATCTATACACAGAACCACTTACCTGCAAGGTGAGCCTGTCTGGACTTTAAACTCATGCTGGCTCCAGAATGCTGGGCTCCCCACCCACTGCCAACTACTCTGCTCTCACAAGGGTAATTGACAGTCTGCAGGCACTTTCATCTCATCCGACAAGTCCTAATGGAGTACCACACGCCTCAGGCAGATTGTCCCAAGTCCTTCCTACAAAAGAATGGGCATGCTTTCCCATATGCGACAGTAATTACCAAAACTCCTTATGAAGGAGACAATGAGGAAGTCTATTTTTGTTTTCTAAGACCCATTTTCCAGAACACACTGAGACACAGAAGTTGTGTATCTTGGCTGTGACCACAAACAGAACTAGATTCACTTGGGACTAAAATCCAGACAACCACTCACTCTTCGTTCTTTCAACTCAGCAGTTCAGGTTCTTTTTTTTTTCTTTTTTCTTTTTTTTTCCAAGACAGGATTTCTCTGTGTGGCCCCGGTTTTCCTGGACTCACTTTGTAGACCAGGCTGGCCTTGAACTCACAGAGATCCGCCTGCCTCTGCCTCCCGTGCGCCACAATGCCCCGCACAACTCAGCAGTTCAAAACCTTTGTTTATGCCATAAATTTTATAGGCCTTAGGATTACTAACCTAGATGAGAACAGTGATGATAGGTCCACTAATTTAAAGTCACCACATGGAATTATTTTTTTTTTACTGGAAATACACCATAGAAGCTCCTGGAATCAGCAAAACAGCTTCAAGTGAAACCACAGAAATAAGCCCCGTGGCCGTCCAGCCTCATGGGGCCATGTCCCCACTGGCTGCTGCATTCTCTTCATCCTCAGACTTCTTCGTGGTATCACTTCCTATGTGGTATACCTTTCCCAACACAGCAGGGGGGAGCAGGTTGAGTCCACTCCTCTCACTCCTGCCTCTCTGCACAGGGTGGCACACACACACAAGCTGTGGATGACCACAGAAAAGGTTTCCGCCTGCCTGCTTTTCTAGGCCCCTCTTTTACTTTCACTGCTCTTATAAGCAGCTCCCGCTGTGAAACCTGGTATAATCAACCGGTTCCTGCTGAGTGAATAGAGTACTGCTAAGTGTTCAGCAAATCTGTGGCCCAGCTCAGGTTAAAGTTAATGTGGCAACACCAATGAGACATGGAGCCAACCTCTGGGGGCTGTTTTTTATAGTGTCTCTTTATTTTCTCTGGTCTCCACATCACAGTATCATAACCATGGGTGATGAGCTAGGAATTAAGCCAACCTGAGAAGGGTGACCTGGGCTAAAAATTATTGTGATCTACAACTACAGTGCGCTGTTGTAACATCTTTCTTCCTCATACTTAAGAAATGAGAAGTCCAGGTCAACCTCCTCTCTCTCTGCTTCCTAGGATGGGTACACTCTGCCCCTTTAATATTCCTGACTCCCAAACACGATGGCTGCTTTACTGTGTGGTGTTTTTTTTTTTTTTTTTTTTTTTGGTTTTTCGAGACAGGGTTTCTCTGTGTATCCTTGGCTGTCCTGGACTCACTTTGTAGACCAGGCTGGCCTCGAACTCACAAAGATCCGCCTGCCTCTGCCTCCCAGGTGCTGGGATTAAAGGCGTGCGCCACCACCGCCCGGCTTCTGTGTGGTGTTTTAATAGCATCCATTAACTACTTTCTGGACCGAGTTTCAGCCAAGACAAGAAGATAAGGGCCCAGATCGTTCTGTTCCTGGGGCTCGTTTGAACACTGTAAAAACTACAGAAGGATGGTGGAAGCTAAAGCAGAAGACACAGGGGCTTGAGCCTATTAAAACGGCCTCTCCAGCTCCTCTTAGTTCCGGCCTTATACTGAGTTTAGTTTTCTGTTTTGTCCTTAAATGGGAAGAACCCTGGATATGGACCCTTACAGCCCAAGGACAGGCTCCATTTTCTTGTTGAGACCAGTCACTTCTCCCATCCCCTCTAATCTAGTGTCTATGCAGCAGCCAACACAAGCTCTAAACAGAGTGGACAGTGTCATCTCCTAATTTCTATTGCAATTTGAGGAAGTGTCCCTTAACTCAGATTCAAGGACTCCTGGGCATCCTTCAACCTTTCTAACCTCATCAAGCCCTGACCTCACCCAGATCTCAGAAGCTTCCTCAGACCCACCAATCCCTTTACCACATTTTCCATCCACTTTGAACATTCTCTCCATTTCTTTCCTTCAGGTTCCAGGTCAAACATCACCCTTCACGGGCTGTCTTATCTGATGTAACTATTCTTCCTGGTACCCAACCTTTCCCTTTATTGGGCTTATCACTGTGTTGAATTGCTAATCTGTACACTGTCTGCCTTTGCAAGCTCCCATCTGGCTTCACTATGTTCTTCTGAGCCAGAGCCACCCGAGGTCAGCGTGGAAAAAGATGGGTCGGAAGCCCTTCTTGATGCATTTTATATAAGACTTCCCACACGAGGCTCTGTGCCTTAAACTCTCCAAGGCACTGATTGGTCATAACACATTAGGAAAGGCAGGCTCTTCCTTGTCCTTTTCTACTTAGGCCACAAGCCCTAGCTTTTGGTTCAGGCTTTCTTCAGAGAGCAGTGACACTGCCAAAGTATGGTCAAGACCGTTGATATGTGTGGCTGGCAAGCCTTGGTGCAAATTTGTTGTCTTTGTTTGGAAGCAACCAGAAGGCATTCAGTAATTAAGTGGGCAGTGTATGTTTATACGGGGCTAAGTCTGTCCCCAGAAACTAGAGAATTTCCTTTGGGTTTATGATGGGGATATATGCATATCTGTTTCATGACAGCTTGCCTTCCTTATTAAAGGCCACAGTCTTGGGGTCTCAAGTCACATTTTGCTTTTCCTTCTGCTCCATGTCTTCTATGTCTTTCTGGCTGACTGTGTTCCCTCTGTCTTGGGCTAGCCAGACCTTTGTCAATCTCAAGTCATTGCGGAGGTTCCCAGTACTTACTTTCCCCCCTCCCCTCTCTGAGTCTCTGGGAGGCCCACAAATGTTAAGGCAGAGGCTGTAATTATTTTGCAGAGTACTTAGAGCCAAGCTGGCCACTATTACTCATCTTCTTAGAGTATTTACAACCACTCTTCAAGACAAGACAGCTGTCTTTATGCTATTCCTCCTTATGTTATAGAGGAGAAGACAAAAAGAAGGTCATTTTCTAAGCCCTGACGGAAAAAGAATTCAAGGCTGTTTGATGGCAAGGCCTATGCTCTTAACTACCATGTAATAGTCTTGATGCTATGGAGGGTTCTCTTCCGAGAAATAATACCCAGTAAATATTTCTTTAGTAGAAGTTTGCAGGCTGGGTGTGGTGGCGCACACCTTTAATCCCAGCACTCGGGAGGCAGAGGCAGGTGGATCTCTGTGAGTTGAGGCCAGACTGGTCTACAAGTGAACCCAGGACAGCCAGAGATAACATAAAGAAACCCTGTCTCAAAAAACCTAAAAAAAAAAAAATGAAATAAAATAAAAATTGCTCTCAGGGCTAGGAAGATGGCTCAGTTGGTAATGCCTGCAGTGCAAACATGAGGGTATGAATTCATATCCCCAACACTCATGGGAAAACCCTGGTGCTTCGCTTCCATGTAATCCCAGCACCAAGGAGGTAGAGACAGGAGGATACCTGGAGTTCAATGGGCCACCAGACTTGCCCAGGTCTTGCCCAATTCAATGTTCTGGGCTGCCTTGTCATGTGTATGAGGTGTTATGGATCAGTCTGAAGGCCCCTCTCAACAGTCCATAAATGAAACTGGGATGGGGGCGGACGGGACAAATTTTGATAAAGCAGTGTCTGAGGCAGGACATCAACTCGCACTGAGCACTTTATGTGCAGGATCCAAGGCTCCAAGGTGGAATTTCCGGTTTCTGAGCCCTCCACCCCCAGACTCTGAAAAGACACATAATTTGGAGCCTGAAGATATGGGTTCTGGTTTGGTCTCTGCTTGTTCCTGGCCATTGTTCTCTGAGTCTCAGAACTTTGTTTTCTTCTCTTTCTTTCTTTTTTTAAAGATTTATTTATTTATTATGTTTAGAGTGTTCTGTCTGAATGTATGTCTGAAGGCCAGAAGAAGGCACCAGATTTCATTATTGATGGTTTTTGAGCCTCCATGTAGTTGCTGGGAATTAAACTCAGGACCTCTGGAAGAACAGCCAGTTCTCTTAACCTCTGAGCCATCTCTCCAGCCCAGAACTTTCTGTTTTCAAAGAAAGAGAGAGAGAGAGAGAAAAGAGAAGAGAAGAAGGAAGGAAGGAAGGAAGGAAGGAAGGAAGGAAGGAAGGAAGGAAG